>HF970762.1:89114-105854 GCA_000604205.2 Neurospora africana FGSC 1740
ACATATTTCTGAAGCTTTCTATCAAACGGTCTGAAATTTTCGCCCAATAATGCGGGACATTGCAGATACATGCCCATCGCACACCGTAATGTTATATAGCATACCTACAGTTATTGTCCTGCCTGGCAGCCACGTTTCGATAAAGGACGGTCGTTGTTTTGCCCCCGGCCTCGTCAGAACACGACTGGGACTAGACAGACATTGACAACATCATCATCAGGTTCAGTCATCCATCGTGTTATCTCCACATGCAGCGTTTGAACGCATCACACTACATAGTTTCCGTTTACGAGAAATCAAGATTTGTGTACTAAAATAATACTGATCTTAATCTAACTTTTGTTTACCTAACCTGACCCCTTTTTATTTCTGACGAATGAGAAATCGCGAACGAACATGGAGAGTACAAAATAAACCAATCAAAACTCTTGCTAAATCAACTCGACCAACCGACCAACCAAACACCAACAAAACCAAACATGAACTCCAAACACAAATGCAGTCTATCTATCTTTGTACATCTCTCTCCTTTTGCTTCGTCTTCAACGTCTTTTTGGTGCAATTTATGCGCCTCTCTCTCCCCTCCCTCTTTTCTTTCTCCCCCATCTTCCTCGGTAGGTTAAGTTGCTCAACAACCTTGCACCTCCGAAAACCAACTCCTCAACAACCCCGCCAATGCCCCGGGTAAATCATCCAAGTGATGCACAATCAAATAATACTGGAACGGGAAACTATCCAAGTACCGATGAATCACCGGCATGCCATCACTGCCAAACCTGGCCTCTTTCAGATCCAGGACACTTTGGCTTCCCTTTTTGGCGTTCCCTTGAGCGTCGCGCGCATCGTCCATGACGATGAAAACGACCATTACACGCTGCTCCATCGCTTCTCGCAAAAGGGGGCGAAGGCGGGCGTGATCCTTTGATTGGACGAGTCCATCGGATAAGATGAGGGCGAGTTGCCAGAGATCTTCCCCTCCCGATTGAGAAGCGGAGGTGAGGCGGGCATCGCGGAAGTGATCGATTGTGCGACGCAAAAGGTTGACCATGTCCGTACCTTCCTGTTTGAAAGTGAATTGTTGAAGAACCCTGGCGCCAGCGTCGTGCGAGGCAAAGGGATCGGTGAGACGATGGGCGACGAACACGTCGGTGCCGAAACCGAGGACGCCGACTTGACCTACTTCCAACATCGTCAAAGCGCGGGAGGTCATGACGAGAGATTCCAAAGCCAAGCGGCCCGCGGAACCGGAGTTGTTTAGCGAGTCGCCCATGGATTGGGAGTCATCGACACAGAGCAAGATCTGGTAGGAGCGCTTGGTCGGGATGGCGCGGCGCATCCAGATCTTGTCGCGCTTGTAGGAGGAGGCGATGTAAGGGATGATTTTCTTGATGTTCAGGCGTTTGCCCGTGCGGAAGGAGCCGGAGAGCTTGGTGGATTGCGAAGGGGTGAGGATTAGGCGGAGTTGGGACGACAGAGACATGGAGAGGGATTGCGTCTTGGTTTGGAAGGTGGTCCACATGGAGAGGGCTTCGTTGAAGTCGCGAAGAGGACGAGGTGGTTGGTCTTCGAGGTGGATGGCGGAAAGTTGGGTGGAGGATTCTTCGTTGATCTCCTCGTCTAGGTCGCCTTCCTTGGCGCTGGCCTTGCGCGCGTCTTCGTCTTCGTCTTCGGAGTCATCGAAAGCACCTTGGTGCGTGGCGACGCCGGAGCGGCCGTCTTTGCGGTCCTCCTTGGGAGCGTCGGTGGAGTCAGGGGCCTCGGCATCTTCCATGTCCACGTCCTCCTGCTTGGTGTCGTCGGCGGCGGGCTCGTCCTCGGGTAAGACGTG
This sequence comes from Neurospora africana FGSC 1740, assembly GCA_000604205.2. Classification (NCBI taxonomy): domain Eukaryota; kingdom Fungi; phylum Ascomycota; class Sordariomycetes; order Sordariales; family Sordariaceae; genus Neurospora; species Neurospora africana. Next base: position 90,943 of record HF970762.1, read on the forward strand.
GTTGTTGGCATCTTCCATCTCGGTGTCGATGGCCATGGCGTCATCCATGGGACGGACCTCCTCGTCGTTGGCGGTGCCCATAGCCTGGGTGTCGGGCTCGGCGTCTTCATCCTGCAAGTGCTGGAATTCAACCTTGGCCATGTCGACATCGGGCTTCTGCTGCTCTTCCTTGTTGTCGGGAGCGTTGCGAATGTCTCGCTGGTTTCTGTACCACCTGTCGAGAGCATCACCGAGCTTCTTGAACGGCTGGCTGCTGGCCTCGGTTTCTTGATCCTCGTTGGGGCCCTCCTGCTGTTCAGTCCTCGACTGCTCACCCTTGGAACCAGGTGCATTGTCTTGGTCAGAGGACTGGTTGTTGACAGCACCTTGCTCACGCTGGGCGGCCTTGTTGTCGGCGGTGTCGTCCTGCATGTCGTTCTGGTCATCTTGAGCAAGACCACCACCAGTCTTGACATCGCTGGGAGCAGCGTTGTCGTCATCCGCCTGAGCCTGGTCATCGTTCAGACCGGGCTGTTCCTTTTCCTTGTCCTCTTCCTCCTTGTCCAAGTCCTGCGGGGCATCTTCATCCTGCTCCTCCTCCTTGTCCATATCCACATCCATGTTATCCTCATCCATAGGGTTCAGATCATCCGTCTCTTCAGCCTCAGCCTCCTCAGGCTTCTCTGCATCCTTCTGTTCCTCGAGCTGCTGCTCCTCCTCAACACCATTCGGCGCCTGCTCCTCTTCCATCTCTCCATCCTGCGGCTTCTCACCATCCTCCAAATCATCCAAGTTATCCTCCTCCTCCTCCTCTCCATCGCTAATATCAATCTGCATATCATCCGGCAACGCCAGGGTATCCTGCTCCTGCACGTTCTGGTCCTGATGATTCAGTTCCTCCTGCGGCTGGGCATCACCCTCCTGCTCCTGTCCCGGCTCTCCTTCCTCATCTTCTTCCTCTTCACCCTCCTTCTTCTCCTTCTTCTCCTCCTCCTCACCCACCGCATCCTCGCTCTCCTGCTGCTGCTCCTTCTTCTCCTTCCCCGGCTCCGCAGCAGCCTGCTCATCCTCATCCTGCTTCCCGCTGTTATTCTCACCCTTCTGATCCTTCTCCGCATCCTCCTCATCTTTACCATCCCACATCTTCTCATCGACAGCAGTAGGATCGAGATCATCGACACCACCCGCTTCCTCCTCCATCTCATCATCGCCCTCATCATCACTGCCATCCTTATCATTCTTATTCTCATCATCTTCCTCTTCAGCCTTCACACTTCCCATGTCTCCCTCGAGATCATCCTCGCCCATGTCCACCGCGTCGGGGTTATCCTCGATATCGCCCTGGTTCTTGTTATTCTGGTCCTGCGCGAGCTCGGACAAGTCCTCGTCATCCTTGATATCCTTGCTGATGTCCTCTGCTCCCTCGCCGTCACCCAGACCGGTGCCACTCTGCACGTCGCCGGACTCGCCGCTCTTCTCCTTGCTCTCTTCTTGGGGAGAGCAGAAGCCTTGCTTGGCGATGACGATGAAGCTGTTGCTGAGGGTGTAGCCCAGACGGCAGGTGGACCTGTGCAAGTCGGCGTACTGAGCGAGGTTCTGCTGGCACGTGGCGGCGTATTGCTCGAGCATGGGAAGGATGGCGCGCAGGAGCGCGGTCTCGGCGTCCCGGACGGAAGGCTGGGACAGGTCGGAGGCCTTGAGGAGGCGGAGGATGCCGTCGACTTCGGAGGTGATGCGCGGCATGGCAAGGGTGTTGATGGCCTTCTCGAGCCCTTCGTTGTGGGCGAGGAACCAGCCGGCGTCTTCTTGGCTTTGGGGCAGGTTCTTGACGGCTTCGGGGAACTTTTGCAGGGCGACGAGGATGCGGCTGGAGAGGTCCAGGGCGGACTTGGCGAACTCGCCGATGCTGGTCTCTTGGAGTTCGTTGGCGATGGAGATAGTTTGGGCGCTGGTCCAGAGTTGGACTTGGCGGATGACGAAGGCCATGTCGGGTCTTTCGAGCAAGAGGCTGCTGAGACTGTCGCGGAGACCGTCGAGCTCCTTCTCGGCATCGGCGTGAAGCTGGTCGAGAGCGGAGGAGCTGAAGCCGGTAGGCAGACGAGGGAGGCTCTCCTGCTTGGTGGCCAGAGTAGCGAACGTGTCGAGCCACTGCTGCAACTTGCTGCGAACTTGGTCATTGCTGGTCTCGCCGAGCTTGCCGTGGACGTCAACCATGTAGACGGCGAACTTGAGCATCTGGACAAGCCAGCGCAGAACACGACCGTGGTTCGTCAAGCTCTTCTGCGACTGAATGGCCACCTCGCCGCCGCGGCCTGAGACATCCTTGGCAAAGGTAATGGCCCGGGAGAGAGCACGTTCCGCCTCAGCCGTGCGCGAGAAATACATGCGCTGCTTGAACATGACGTACAGAATGCCCTCAAGGAAACCAATAGAGCGGTGGACCATCTCGCGGTTGAGATCGTCGTTGTGCTCCAAGGTGGCCTGGCGGAACTTGGGCGCCAAGTCGAGCATCTTGTGGTAGAAGTACTCGATAGCGTTGAGCTGCGACTCGCTCAGATGGGGAACAAGACCTGAGTGGACGAGCACGGCGTGAGCAGACTTTTGGCGGTCAAGGATAGTGGTGCCCAGGTTGCGACTGAAGCCCATCTCGCGAAGAGTCTTGAGAGTGTCGGTGTAGAGCTTGGTCTTCCTCGTCTTCAAGTGCGCCACGGCCTCCTTGTTTTCATCAGTGAGGTGCTGGGGAGTCTCCTTGCGAAGCTCAGCCATCTCGGTGACCAACGAAGTGATGTACTCGTCCAAGTTGCCGGGGATCTCAACGGCCGAAGCAGGCAGCGAGCCAAACTTGCCCATCATCTTGAGGACGCCGGGAAGGTTGGTGATTCTTGTCCACTGCTGTTGGCTCTCCAGAGAAGGAATGAGCTGCGAGACAAGGGCAATAGCCTCCTGATCAGCCTGGACAGCGTCCTTGCTGACGATTGCCACGAAGCCCTTGTGCTCTTCCTCGGGAAGGCCTTGCTCGGTGATGCCGCTCACAGGCTGGGAAAGCACACCGCGGAACTTCCTCACCAGCTTGAACAGCTTCTGATGAGACTTGCGCGCACTAGCCCTGAGCGCCTCAATGTTCTTATCTCTCCACTTCGACAGCAGCAACACATCCTTCATCTTTCTGTCCAAAGGAGTCCTGCCGGCAGCGATAGCCTCCTTGACCTTGCGCTCATACCTGGCGTGGTAGGTGATGAAGTTCTGGACAGCATCGCGGATGACACTCAGCTCAGGCTCATCCACCATCAGCAGCTCCAACTGGTTTCTGAGCTGTCTCAACAGGTTCAAGCGAGAAGTGAATTGTCCGAGGCTAGCAGTGTTGAAGTAGGATTCCAAAGCACCCAAGAGCTCGACGGCGTACACATACAGATCCTTGCCCTCCTGCAGCCACGAGCACGGCTGGAGGATGACAGCGCCGTAGGCGATGAACCACCAGGACTTGGCGTCGTCGTGGCACTTCTTGGCTTCGGCGTCGAGAAGTCTCGACCAGCTGGACAGCTCGAGGCGGCGCCAGTCGCAGATGGTATCGCGCAACTTTTCGTACAAAACTGTGGCCTTGTGAGCCTTGGTGGCCCAGCCGCCTTCGTGCCACTCGTACACGTGCGCGTAGAGTTTCTCCATGGGGGAGATGATGGCGGCGAGAGGATCGTCGATGGACATGTCGAGCACCTTGTCGCAAGCGATAACGACGTCGGCGAGGGTTTGATGGTGGCCGATTTCGTCGATGGTCTGGAGCTCCTGGAAGCGCTTCTTGAGGGCGGTGACGAGGGTGAGGGCCTTGCGGACCTCGATGAGGATGGAGTCCGTGTAGAAGTTGTAGTTGTTGGAGTCGACGTTGGCGCTGAAGGCCTTGATCTGGTCCTCGAAAGCAAGGATGGTGGCGGGTAGAAGCAAAGCGTCCATCTCGGGCTCGCCAGCAGCGGCGTTGCGCTCTGCACGGGCAATCCTGCGAGCAACTTGGGTGAGCAAGATGCGAATGCTCTGCTGGGGCTCCTGAGGCGAGAGGAAGATCTTCTCGTGAGCCTCAGCCAGCAAGATGGACAGGTCGCGGTTGCCACGAGGGATCTGCTTCTTCTTCTTGGGCGCATCGGCATTATGCTCCTCCTCATCGTCGACGTAGTCAGGGAACAGCTGATCGAACTCTTCCTGGTCAAACGCCTCTTCATCTTCGAGACTGCCCTTGAAGCGGAACAAGCTGTTCTTCTGCTCTTCGGCCTTGCGATCAGCGTCCAGCTTCTTGCTCCACTCCTCATGGAAAGCATAGAAGGACTCGTGGACAGCCTGTCTGAGGTTCTCTGGCAAGCTGTCGATGCCCTCAACGGCGATGATAGCCTGGACGAACGAGAGAAACTCCAGTGAGCGGAGAGGCAAGCTCTTGGCCTCCGCTTCCCAGACAGTGCCGCTAAGGAAGGGCGTGACCTTGACCATGCTCTTAAAATCGATTTCCTCGGAGCTCTTGGCGGGGACGGCACCCTGGCCGAGGGAAAGACCAAGCTGCAGGCAGCGCAAGAAGCTAACCAGCGGCATCGTCAAGTCCTGGTAGGCGTTGAAGCGACCAATGAAGCGACCAACGAGAGCAACGAGGTTCCTCTCAACGAGGGAAAGCTCCTCGGAAGCATCTTCAGCCTCGGTGGAGATGGAGCGCAGATGCGAAGCAGCCACGTCGTTCTGCACCAGAGCATTCAGAACGTTGTTGAACTCTCCCTGCAGGCCACGAAGCTCCGAGTCGCCAGGGCGGTAGATAGACTGAACAGCCGGCGGCTCGCCAAGACCAGCAACTTCCTCCATGAGAAGCTTGCAGCGGAGGCCGGCGCGCTGACCAGTAAAGGCGAGCTCAAAGGCTTCGAGAGCGGCAATCTGCTGCTGCAGGCTTTCGTAGATCTCGCGGTGCTCCTCCTGCTCGATCTCGGCGCGATGGTGAGGATCGAAGATCTTGTCGGGAACGAAGAGCTTGATGGAAGCAAGAGAGAACTGAACCCAAGCGACGGAAGTGTACGCTGAGCGAGGCTGGACACCCTTCTCAGCGGCGGCCAGGGCTCTCAAAGCCTTGTAGAAGTGCCTCTCGAAGATGACAACGAGGTGCTGAGGCCACTGGGTGGTATCGACCGCGAAGTTGGTTCCCTGCTCAAGGAGAGAAGCGAGCTCAACCGACTGCAAATCACCCATCTCATTCAAAAGACCCTGGAAGAAAGGCACAACGACACCCTTGCAGGCGTCGCCGTGAGCAGCCATCACCTCCTCCATCAGCTTCAGCAGCAACCGCTCCGTCTTCTTCAGCGAATCAGTAGCCAGAGCATCTGAAGACTTGGCAAGGATCTTGCCCATGATAGGCAACTCGGTCTCCAAAGAGTGCAACTCGTGCATGCTGGCCGAGGAAGTGGCATCGTACTTGAGCAAGAGCGATCTAGACAGGGTACCAGTCCAAGGACGCACCTCGCTGTCTTGAGCAAGCAAGCAATCGACCAACTGCAGCGGCGAAGACCTCGACGCGCGGAGACGCATCAGAGCAACAGTGGGAAGGTTGGAAAGCACGTCGATGTCAGACAAAGCGGGCAAAACGACCTCACCGTCTTCAGCAACTTGGTGAAGAACGAGAGCCTGTCTGAGCGCCTCGAAGGTGGAAGCAAAGAATGGCTCGTGAGTCCAAGGATGCTGCCCGATTCTCGCCTCGAGGGTGGCAATCTCCGACTCAAGCTCCTTAACCAGCGCAGAGGCATCACCTCTTCCGCTGCGAACGACGGTATACGCCCTAGCCATAGCTTCCTGAACGCTCCTGAGAGTAGGAATAGAAGCATCAGCCTTCCAGCGTAGTGAGTCGAACCGATCAGCAAGTCTCTCCATCTCAATGACCTGCTTCAAGCACTCCTGATCAGCAACCGGCTCGGGACGCAGCTGGTTCCAAAGCGCCTCCATACTGAGACCGGTGGAGAGCTTGAAGCCGACGACAAAGTCGCGCTCGAGATACTCCAAGATGGTAGCGAGCATCTTGCGATCGTCAGCTTCCTGCAGAACGGAAAGGGCTTTCCTAAGAAGGTTGGAGCCCTGCGTCAAGTGCGCCTGGAAACGGGCCTCCTCGAACTTAGAGTTAGGCACAATGAGCGCCTCGAAGGTGCGCTTCCAGAAGAGCATAAGGCGTCTCAAAATGGCACGACGCTCCTTCCAGGCTCTGGACTCGTTGATGGTCTCGCTCATGTAGGCCTTGAACAACTTGAGCAAGGAAGCCAGGAAGCGGGCAGCGTTGACGGTGGAGTCGCGAGAGAGCGAGGCGACCCTATCGGCGATCCAGGACCGCTGGAGACGGTTGAGCTGGGATGGCTTGCTGACGTTGACTTTGCTGAGCTGAGCTTCCATGGCGGACTGGGCGGATTGAATGTCGAGGTAGAGCTCATAGCAGCCGGAGATCCAGGCAGCCAGCCCCTCACGATCCTGCTCGAGGAGAGGGATCATAGGCGAATTGAGCAGAGGGTGGAGAGGCATGAGCATCTTGTTGGGGGCAGAGCCGTATAGAGAGGCAACAGCCTGTCTCAGCGCACCGGCATCTTCAGCACTGATGTAGGACAGAAGCTGGGCGAGACGCTGGCTGGCAGCAGGAGACTTGATCAAGCCGTTGGTTGAAGCCTGCATGAAGGCCTCGAGGAGTCTGGTATCACCAAGAGAGAGGACATCGAACGCCAGGGGCGCAAGGACCTCAGCATTCTCCGCGCCGTTCAGGATTCTCGTGGCAGTGTGGAAGCGCTGCAGACTACCATCAACAGGAGCAATAGTCTGATAATCGTCCTTCTTAGCCTCCCAAGGGGCACCCTCAAGGTAGATTTCAACAGAACGGTTCCTCATGGCGCGTGAAAGTTCGCCATAGCGAGGATCAACAGTGAGGAAGATCCTGAAGTCGGGATGAGGAGTCAAGATGCGCGGCTCGCCACCAGGACCACTGTGCTCGTTGATGCTCAGAGAGCCATTGGGACGCTCGAGAAGGGAGTTGAGCCTATCCAGCACGGAGGCACTGCACAGGTTGGCGTTATCCAGCACCAACCAAGCACCAGTCTCAACAGCCCGGACAATGACACCGTCGAGCCACTCGAAGCGGGGGTTCTCCAGAGTCAAAGGCTTGCGGAGCAACTCGGCGGTCTCCGAAAGAAGGGGAGCAAGTTCTCCGGCCTCGGGGAGGAGGTTCTCAATCATACGGAGAATATCAGGATACTGGTGCTCTCCAGAGAGGGCCATGAGCGCACCCATGAGGTCAACCGCAGCAATCGGTACCGGCTCGGGAAGAGCCTGAAGAATCTGATCTTGCAGGGCCTGCTTCATCTTAGCAAGGTTGGCCTGGACCTCCCTGTGAGGGTCAGCCTGCTCGAAGCCACCGATGAGATCCATGGTGTCGACATCAGCGTTAAGCGGGAAGATGACGAGAGACCTGCCAGCCATAGCAGCCACATGGTTGAGCAGCGCGGACTTGCCGCTGCCAGAAGGACCAACGAGAATACAAGGAAGGTCCTGCTCAACGGCAATCAAAATGCTCTCAATCTCCTTGAGCCTGTGAATGGGCTCGATAGACGGGAATGGCGTCGGCTGCGACAACTGGTTGCGATGAAGAGTGGCAAGGCCAACCTGAGAGATGTAGGAATTGATGTCATGGTAAAGGCTGTGGGTCTCAGGCACACGCTGGAAGATCTCAGTAAAAAGCTTGTCAACCTCCACACGATCCCGCTCGGTTCTGAAACGTTGGCGGATGATCACATCAAGGAAATTATCCGGCTTCCTGCCGCTGAGAAGAGCATTGTCGGATGTGAGCAGATCACCCCACCGGAGAGTATCACGCAAGTTGAACTCCCACGGCGAGCCCTGAGCGCCAAACAGACGGGCAGTGACGACAGCGTCGTCAAGCCTGGACATAAATTCGATAAGCTTCGTCTGCGTCTCACCGCCAATCTTGTCGAACTTCTTGGCCGTGATGTAGAGCAAATCCTGCTTGGTAAAGACATCGGAGTATACAACGATGAAACGGTTGACAAACGAGCTGGGAAGACCCTTACGGCCACCACCTTGAGAGTGAGGGTTCTGGGCAGCAAAGAGCTTGAAGTCGGGATGGCGCTTGAAGACCTGGTCAAGTTCGGAGATGTAGACCTCACCACGATGATCAAGACAGGCGTTGAGACCCTCGAGAACGGTCTGAGAAGCCAAGTTCATCTCATCAAGCAAAACCCAAGAACCATTCTGCATGGCCTCCAGGAAGGGAGCGTTCTTCCAGCAGAAGTTACCGGCTTCGGCGCCCTCGACGGGGACATCGGTACCGAACAAATCCATCAGATCGGTCTGGTCAGACAAGTTGATCCTGGTCAAGGGTCTTCCGCAAGCACGAGCCAAAGCGGTGACCAGCGTAGTCTTACCCACACCGGGGTTACCTTCGAGAAGGATGGGCTTGGTGCCTTGAAGGGCTCTGATGACACGCATGGCGTTCATCTTGGTAGTAGGAACACCAAACTCCCTGCCAGAGCTGGGGTCGGCGCTAGGCAGCCTTCCGATGCTGAAGTCACCAATGGTAAGGGCTTGCTCGTCCATCTTGAGCTGCGGCTCCTGGAAGTAGTGATGGGCAAGATCAGAACCACACAGTTCACTGAGCTTCTCGAGGCACTCCTGTCTCTGCATGTCCATCGTCCTGGGATCGACGGCGATCAAGGCGGATGGGTTGGCACCAATGGTATCAATGAAGACCATGGCAGCACCGTGAAGGAGGGCAAGCTCGACAGAGGGGAAGTTGCAGATGTTCATGAACTGGACCCAAGCCAAGATATCACGGACTGAGAGCGCCGTTGTGGACGAGGACCTGAAAGTCTTGCCGAACCAGGACGAGAAGTTGACAATGATACGGGAAATCGGCGTCTTGACACCCTTCAGGTTCTTCTTGTACTTAGCATCCAGCTTGGAGACGACAATATCATGGACATCTTCCTCGTCAGTGAAAGCAGGTACCCAGATCTCGGTGAAACGGTTGCGCAGGGCAGGCGACAGTTCCCTCTTGCCAAAGTCACCACCAGGATTCATGGTAGCGAAGAACTGGAAGCCTTGGGCACCAACGACGAAGGAGTCGGTAACACCCTTCTCTGCGAGCAAAAGAGTGCGAGCCGGCTCGAGAACGGAGTTCAATCTTTCCAAGACGGAGTCGTCAGCCAGAGAGATTTCGTCGAGAAGGAAATAAGCGCCCTCCCTCATGGCATGGACAAGGCTACCATCGCTCCACTCAAAGAGAGCCTTGCTTCTGGCAGCATCAGACTGAATCTTGGCCTTCAACTCCTCGGGCAGCTTAGCCAGGTCGTCGGCAGTAAGAGACTGATACCATGTCTGCATCTGGTCGATATCGCCCGTCTCCTGGCCAAGGATAGCAGCAGCCTGCTCCAAGCTCCTCAGCAAGCCGTCGAGAATAGCACCCCTATTTCTGACAGGTCTCTGAGAACCAATCAGATCACCAGTCTCGGTATTCTGATGAGCGTTGACAATATGCAATTCTTTCTTATCAAATTCCGCAAGAAGTTGGACCACAGTTGTCTTGCCGCAACCAGTCTCACCAACCAACAAGACCGGCTCGTTGTTGACAATGGCGCGCTTGACCAGGACGTACAGACGGCGCATAGCTCTCGTCCAAATCACACCCTGGCTGTTGTTCTTGTTACCACCAGTACCGCGGAACTCGGGCGCAGTGTCACGGTCATAGAGCTGATCGGGGTCGATCTTGACCTTGAACACTTCCTCAATGACCTTCTTGACCTCCTCACGCTCCTCCGGCTTACGGACACGCTCGGCAAGGAGCATGAAGCCGTGGTCAGCGATATCTTGACGGGTTTCAGCCGCTCTGAGCGCCCATCGGAAGAGATCTCTGAGTGTAGCGAACGAGTTCTTCTGCTCGAAGACACGGCTCTCCTGGCGGAGACGAGTGAGTTGCTTGTAGACTTGAACAATGCGACGGCAGTCAGAGGGAGCAGTGTTGCGGCTGCGCTTCTGAAGAATGGTCTCCAGCTCGCTTTCGGGGATGTCGTCGTAGTGAAGTTCGAGGAAACGGTTGCGGAAAGCACGAGAAAGAACCTTTCTGCCACCATAGAGACCGGGAGGGTTCTGGGTAGCGAAGAGGCAGAAGTTCTCCGCTGGCCTGACGATCTCTTGGGTCTCGGGAATGAGAAGCTCACGGTTGTCATCGAGCAGGCGGTTGAGAGCTTCCAAGACATCGGTGGGTGCCAAGTTCAGTTCGTCAAGAACAATCCAGGATCCCTCCCTCATGGCCTGAACCAAAATACCTTCCTGGAACTTCAGCTTTCCGTTGGAGTCTGAGACGTAGGTACCAAGGTACTCCTGCAAATCCGTATGCTCGTGGTTGTTGATTCTCACAAACTTGTTGCCGGTATAATTGGCGAGGTACTCAATCATACTGGTTTTACCCGCAGAGGTAGGACCCTGGATGAGGATCGGGTATCTACGAGTAGACGTAGCTCTAACCAAGTTCAACAGGTTTCTTTCGACATAAGGAGTGATGACATAGTCTGGACGCTCAATTGGCGTTTCATTGCCCTGAAGCAACCAATACTGGTGATCTTTGTTGGTGTTTTTGAAGTTGACGTAGTTTCTGCCATCAATAGGCCTCTTGGGAGGATTAGTCAAGATGGAAGCCTTCTTCAGCAGATGTTGCTGGATAAGCGGCATAACCGTTCTCTCTGATTCCTCGCTAAGCAAGGTTGTAAAGCCCATGCAGAAACCTTCATAAACAGCTCTTTCGAGGCCGTAAAAAGGAGCCACATCGTTGGTGTAAGTCAAAACGCGGGTCAAGGTACGCAAACTGAAATGCGGCACTTCGTTGGCCTGGTCGACCAGCAGTTTGGCTTCAGCTCGCTTCTTGATCTCAAGGTAGAGGTCGGCAATGTCGTCGGACAAACGGTCAATGCTGCTGTTATTTCCCTTGAGGTACGTTTTGATGATGGTGAGGAGGTCCTTCTTGTCGCGATCAGGACTTTGAACATAAAGCTCAGTGAAACGCTATTTTCCGGTTAGCTGTTGTCATTGAACTAAGAAAGAGGAAGACTCACAGATCTCAAACCCATGGGAAGATCTCTCTTGCCCACATCGGTAGCAGGATTCATAGCACCAAACACTCGGAAGTTAGGATGAGCCTGGATTCTCTCAATTTCTCCCGTTTCCGAGAGCAAAAGAGAGGGGTTGGTCTGGAACAAGCCAGCAATACTTTCCAGGGTATCAGGAGAGGCAAGGTTGATCTCATCGAGCAAGACCCAGTCACCATTTCTTGCCGCCTTGACAATCTTGCCCTCGACGAAAGCAAAGGCAAAGCCACCGGGACCAGCCGCGACCTGTCTATCGAACTGATCGAGACTCTGCGAAAACAAGTCCCAGCGAGCCTTGAGATCCCGCAGGCGCTGGAGCTTGCTGGACTCGGTTTTCCGACGCTTAGCTGGGCCCTGCTCCTGGTTCTCGCCCGCAACCTCTGCCTCTACGGCCTTGGCTGCTTGCATGCTCTCGAACTTGGCGAGGATTTGCTCGAACATCTTGGGAGCCTTGCGCCACTCTTTCGAGACCTCTCTCCACCTGCCCTTGGCGAACTTCTTGTTAATTCCATCCAGGTAAGCCTTGTTCTTCTCAGCAGAGACGCCAGTCCTCTCGAAAAGATCCTCAAACTCCTCCTTGATAGGCATGGCAAGGGTCTGTGCGCTGACAGGCTTGAAGCCACCCAAAAGGTCACCAGCTTCACTTTGCTGGGACAAGTTGACGGCGACAAGTTGGTGACCAAGTGATTCCGCCAGCTGCTGAACCACGGTAGTCTTACCGATACCCGTCTCACCAACCAACAAGAGGGGCTCCTTGTGCCTTACAGCAACCGCAATCTGCTCTAGCAACCGCTTAGCGTGAGTGGTGGTGGCGAAAGGCCTCTTGTTCTTGGCCCCACGGCTTGTTTTCCTCCCCTTCGCAAACGAGACGCGGCCGATGGTGAGTCTTGACTCGTTATCCTCCAAGTCGGGAATGTAGCTCGTCAAGTAGTGCTCAACCCTCTCGGGAGAAAGATGCATCTCCTTCGCAATGACACCAATTAGAATATTACGCGCTTGAATCTCCTTAACTCCACCAACGAAAACATCGGCCGCCTCGAGGAACATGCGGTCCCTAGTGGTGTCGGTAATAGGTTCCTCGCCAGTCTTGCAGCCGGAAGCACGAAGGATCTCATCTAGGCGCCCGCACCACTTGAGGAGATCTCTTGTGCCGAGTGGCCGCTCGAACACCATGCGACCGAGCGACAGACGGGTCGAACCGCTGGTGGCCGCCAGCAACGCATCGAAGACCGCCAACACTCCCGGGACGTATTTGTGAAGCAACGGGTATCTGCTGTTAATAACGTCCTTCAAGTCTTGTTGAGGAAGGGCCTTGACGTGCGTAAGCTGCCAGAGGCGCAGGCCAATCAGACTGGGTAGGTTCTCCTTGTCGTTCATGCCGAGCAGCGTCCGGACAGTAGCAAATATGCGGAAGCCTTCGGTGGCCTGTATGCTCTCGCCGCGTCCAGGAATCAAAAGCTCTCCTCGCTCAATGAGAGGCAGCAATGTGCTCATGACTTCTGTTGGCGCGCGATCGAGATCCTCAATCAAGACCCATCTTCCCTCCTTGACCGCGGTGGTCAACACACCTGGGCGCCACGAGAAGGAGCCGGGCTTTGAGTCGGTGGTATATAGACCAAGCAGCATCTTGGCATCGGTTTGCTCGTTCAGGTGTAGTGTCACTAGTTGCTTCTGCTTGCCCAACTCGCGCGCAATCTCGTGGACCAGTGAGGTCTTTCCGGAACCGGAAAGACCATGGAGGAGGATAGGGCCCGGTCGTTGCAGGCATCCAGTAAGGTTCTCGAGGTTGTCAACGGTCGTCGGGGTAAGGGCGAGGGTGGTGGGAGCAGTCACAGGGCCGAGGGGACGTGGGAGGACTGTCTTTCCATATTTGACAACTAGAGGGGTGAGGTTCTGTTCTGGGATGGTCGTAGTGTTCGATGCGGAAGCACTAGTCTGGGATTTACTGCGAAAGCTCTGGATCTCTTCACGTCTAGAATCCTCGTGTAGGCTAAGGAACGCATAGTCGGCTTCGCGCCCGTCGAGCTCTGCGACCAGGCTGGTATCTTTTGGTATGTGCTTTTCGAGGAGGGCTTCAAGCTTGACATCGGCTGCATTATGAAGCTGGCAGAAAATTCGGACGGCAAGGTATCGGACGATGGGGTTCTCGTGTGCGAACAGGGTCTGTATTTGGGAGGGTTTTGACAGGCCGGCGTAGGTACGCTTGTCAAAGTTGTTGAGCCTCCAGAGGGCTAGGAGGACAATTGGGAGGTCATCTGGGTGGATAGAGGCTAGGTCAAGGGAAGCATGAGGTTTGGGTTCTGAAGAAGTATTGTCGCCGTTGTTGTCACCACCATGAACACCACCAGAAGCTCCTCCTCGAAGATGCGACACGAGGAAGACGGACAGCGACGGGGCGAAGGGCAATATCCTTGCGAAAGCGGCAAGGACTCGGGTATCGAATTTCGGGGAAGACAAGATCCATCGGGCGCAAATGTCGGCAAAAATGGACTCGAAATGGGTGAAGATGCGGTCGGTGGTTGTCGAGACAAGAGCGGCGCTGGCGATGGAGTCAAGGAATTTGGTCGATTGGTGATCCTGGATCATGAGCAGCAACTCTGGCGGCAAGAGGTCTAAGGTGGTCGCATCGCTAAGAAGCGACGCCCTCTGCTGGCTCACATCGATCACGGCCATGTTGGCCAGGGGAAAGCGACGAACGGGTTATGGTGGATGTCGTCGTTGTTGAAGACGTTGATGTTTTTTGTTAGTGTCTTTTTTTTCTTCAACTTTTTTTTTGCCCATTGACTTCGCTTCCTCCCGTTTGGAACTTTTCCCATATGAAATTCCTTATCGCATTGAGCGATAGTGGGGTGCATGCAGGTAGTGCTACTGTGCTAGCCGCATGTATAAGTCGGCTGCGGCAGGCAAGGGAGCCACTTTCTTAAAAAGTGCGGGTGGGACGAACAGCGGCAGGGGCGCGTTTGGGATGACAGGGGCCCATCTTTTAGCGCGTCTTCAGTGGGCTTCCAGGTACAGAGGTACTTAATCCCCAGACTCGCGCGGGGCAGGCAGCTTGGGTTTTCCCCTCCAGCTGCAGCTCGGGTCAGCCAGCCGTCACAAACTCAACTTGCACACCAAAACCATCCAAGCTGCCAACTGCCAGCGGTGGGTCCCAGATTTCGCAGCACCCGGGAGCGAGCGACAACGTCCCCAAAAAAATATCTCCGTTTAGTTGTACGGTTCGGTACGATCCTCGAAGTCGACGTCGACGGCAAGCCTCCTCACCAAAAAAGAGAACTCAGTCCGACCGCCCCGCGCGCCCTCTCTCTCCTCCCCCGGTCCGAGTCCGACTCCCTCTTCCTTCCACAACCCACCACCAACACACATCCACCAGCCAACAATGTCTCTCTCGGTTCGCTTCGCCGCGCAATGCGCCGCCCGTCAGCTCCGCGCATCCACCCGGGCCTCGAGCTCCCTCCTCGTCCAGAAGCGCTTCGAGTCCACCGCCGCCCCTGCCGCCAACCCCAAGATCGCCGCTATTGTTGACCAGATCAGCACCCTGACTCTTCTCGAGACCTCGGAGCTTGTTTCCAGCCTCAAGGTACGCCCGATTTAAAGCACGAGACGACCGGAGCCGGGAACCGGGACACAACCCGGAGCATGTTTCAAGGTCCCGGATGTTTTGCGCCCCGACCCGGCCCGGCCCCGGACGGACCTATCCTATACCAAGACTCAAGTCACACATGAGCACTAACACTTTCTCTTCTCTTACACAAACAGTCCCGCCTCAACATCCCCGATCTCCCCGTCGGT
>HF970762.1:107064-123817 GCA_000604205.2 Neurospora africana FGSC 1740
TTCCTTTCCTCCTTCATCTCCCTCTTCTTCCTTTCTTCCTTTATTTCCCGCAGCAGCTGCAACTGCCTCCTCTCGAGGCTGGATACCCCTTCCTCGGTTTCCTAAGCCGATACCATCTCCACATCCTGCTTCCCCTTGGCCTGCTTCTTTTTTTTCTGTTCCCTCCTTTCCTCCTCCAATTCTCGCAACAGCTGCCACTGCCTCCTCTCGATGTCGGATCCCTCTTCCTCTGATCCCTAAGCCGAGGTCATCTCTACATCCTTGTCTTTCTCTTGCTGATCTTTCTCATGTTTTTCCTTTTGCTCCTTTTCCAGCTGCAGCTGCTTCCTTCTCGCCATCTCGGCGATTTCTCCGCCAATCGACATGGGTTTTTCCTTATTATCTACCCCATCCCCATTAGCAGCCCTCTCCCCGTTCTTGACCTCTTTCCCATTCCTCCCCTCCTTTCCTACCCCATTAACACCCCCGTTAGTATGACCACACCCCCCACCACCTCCAATCCCTGCCTGCAAACTCCTCTCCCACTCCTCTTGCTCCTCCCACACCGCCCTCATGTCGTCCTCCCCCAACTCCGACGTCTCCTCCAGTAGTCTATCCATCTCCTCTCCGCTCGGCACCGCCCAGATATTCTCCCTCAGCCTCTTATGGCGCTCGCGATCCTCTTCGATGCGTTGTTCGACTTGTTTCTTGTCGAGGCGGGGGGCGGCGGTGTTGATGCCGCCGCCGCGCTTACTCAAATTGCTATGGTGGGTGGAAGAGGTGTTGGAGGAGGATTGGGGATTAACAGTTGTAAGAGTGGTTGTAGGCGGAGGGGGGGCGTGGATGGCGGTTTGCGAAGGGGGCATGCTGCTATCATACCCCAAGGAGGAATTGTTGGCAGAAGGGGAGAGAACGAGGTCCCCCTGGGAGGAAACGTAAGATTCACCCCGTTCGCGGAGGACTTCGAAGATGTCGGTTAGGATAGTGTCATCGAGGAAGGATTTGGCGTGGAGCGCTTGAAGGACCTGTTGTTGGTGTTAGTATTGCATTGGCCGAGGGGGGAGAGAGAGGAGGGAGAAGGAAAAGGAGACAAAAAACACACCTTGCGGACAACCTTAACATTGGCCGCCCCCGACCCGTCATCCGGCGCCACGGCATCGACCACGCGAATAATGTCCCGCTGCATCATACGGATGTAATCCTCCTGTCCGTCTTTGTAGGCCATGTCGAGAAAGTGTTCGATGAAGTACATGATGTTGGCTCGCATGTTTAGGTTGCTCTGGGACGTTTTTGGTTAGTGAGAAGTGTAGCTGAGATGAACCAACGAGCCGAGCCATAAGAAGGGATGAGGTTGGTTTGACATAACATCCCGAAAGCGTCGAATGAACAAACATGAAGACATGAAAACATACCCTCTCCAGCTGCTCTAAAATGCAAGAGTGCAAGTCTTCAGCTAGATCCTTGTGTCGGAGAGCATACTGTGCTGCTTTTTGCGAGGATGTCACGGAGGCACTCAGTTGGCGGAGTTGGTTCGTGAAGCGCATGCGCACCTCGAAAGGGTCGGCCATTTTTGCGTTTTTCAGTTATTTTGGTTCTAGATGTTGGTAAATGGTTTGAGATGTTGGTGATGCAGTCGGGAAAAAAAAAAGAAAGGACTTTGTGTGAATGAAATTGTTATGGGTTGTTGTTCGGGTGTAAGTGAACGTAGTCGAGTTACCCCAATTTGTTTACCATGGCCCGAAGTTTATATACTTGTAATTCCCATCTGCTGCCCTGCTTGGATGCGCTTGCATTACCGGCTTATCTGCACCTGCTTTTAATCTCGAAAAATCACTCAGTTGCAAGTGAGGTCGAACTTTGACTTCGAAATGTCAAGTGAAATACGGCGATTCTACGTTGATAAATATCATGATGACAGGCATGAAGGCATCCCGAGGTTGTCGTCGCCAACAACACAACAGAAAAAGAAAGGACGTTGAAGGCTAACCACGCTAACCCGCATACAGTAGGCGGTGAACCCTCTAACGAGGCGCTAGTCAATTAGTACTGTGTCGTAGCGATACCGGGGTCCGGGTGGGGTCTGTTTACATCAGAGTTATAGCGGGCAAACTCACAACCTGACCGATAGAGTGATATCACAACTCGGGATTGACGTAGCGAGCTGATGAATAAGTTCCCGTTTTGGGCCGCCTCATCGAGATCGTTTTCACATTTCACTTTTCGGCTTTTTTAAGTCTCATCGCCCCAATAGCAACCGCTTTGTTTATTTTGTTCTCTTCCAAGTTTGGATAATCAGAATAAACAACAACTCTCGGGTCATATCTCACTCAATACCTACCCAAAACAACCACAAAAATACTCACAACACACAACACACAACAACAAGATGGCTGCTTCTCAAGTAAAGAGCTCCTCCGAGCTCACCATGGCCGTTCTCGGCTGCGGTAAGTGATCATTCTTACAGTTCCAAATTCACATGCCACCACTATTCTCTCTCCCCTTCACGGCTTCCCCTCCATGGCTTCCCCCCTCATATCTCCCACCCATACTAACTCCCTCTTAGGAACAATGGGCACCTCCATCCTCTCCGGCATCCTCACCTCCCTTACCACCATCGCCCAATCCCCCTCTCCCCCACCCACCAATCCCTCCGCCCTGCCTCGGCACTTCATCGCGACCGTGCGCTCCCCCTCCTCCGCTACCAAAGTCGAATCGGCCCTCTCCCCGCTCGTCAAGCCCTCCGTCTCCACCTTGCGCGTCCTCCAGTCCACCTCCAACGTCTCCGCCGTGTCCGAAGCGGACATCATCCTGCTGAGCTGCAAGCCTTACATGGTCTCCGGTCTTCTCTCCGCATCGGGCATGAAGGATGCCCTGACTGTTAATCACACCGAGGGCCACGCCCGCAAGCAAAAGATAATCATCAGCATCTGCGCCGGCGTTACGGTTCCGGACTTGGAAAAGATTCTGCGCGAGGACGTGGGACTTCCCGCCGATGACCTGCCGATTGTGGTCCGTGCGATGCCCAACACGGCGAGCAAGATCAGGGAGAGCATGACGGTTATTAACACCGTCGACCCGCCTCTCCCGGATAGCATCACCGAGTTGCTCACGTGGATTTTTGAGAGAATCGGCGAGGTCGTTTATTTGCCTCCCAACCTGATGGACGCCTGTACCAGTCTCTGTGCCAGCGGCACCGCGTTTTTCGCGTTGATGATGGAAGCGGCGGCGGATGGAGGCGTGGCGATGGGGTTGCCTAGGGCTGAGGCGACCAGGATGGCGGCGCAGACGATGAGGGGTGCTGCGGGGTTGGTGTTGGACGGGGAGCATCCGGCGATTTTGAGGGAGAAGGTGTCTACGCCGGGCGGGTGCACGATTGGGGGTCTTTTGGTGTTGGAGGAAGGAGGGGTTAGGGGAGCAGTGGCGAGGGCGGTTAGGGAGGCGACTGTTGTTGCGAGCTTGTTGGGGGGAGGGGGAGCGAAGAATGTGAATGGGACTAGGCATTAGAGTCCCAGAGGGGAGGGGAGAGGTGGTGCGGTGAGGATTATAGGGTGAGGATGGTCTGCTAAGAGAAGGTTTGGGTGGAATTGTCGATGGGGACTGTTTAGACGGTTCTGATAGACCCTACCTCTAGACGAGAAGGCTAGAAAGTCTGCAAGCCGAAACACCAAAGGTGGACAGACAGGTACTGAACAGCACACCGAGGTTCATGCCAATATTCTTCCCTAAACCCTTCAGAAAGAATGGGCTGGGGAAAAAGATAGATAACGTAAAAGGCGCCAGACGCCCTCAATATGTACAATAAACAAACAACAAACATAATTCATACCGAAAAAAAAAAAAAAAGAAAAAAAAGATGCTCGCACCAACAATGCTGTTTTCAACCTATGATGCAGGCACCCAGCCGGAGCATACGTAGGTATCTAAGGATATGTATGCATTCTAAACACCATCATATCCTACGAGGGAAAATGCCGTATTTTCAATGCTCATCAAACCCTACCAATCGACCACCCAACAACCCTCCTGTACTCTTGGGCTAGACTTGGGT
The DNA here is from genome assembly GCA_000604205.2 of Neurospora africana FGSC 1740. NCBI lineage: Eukaryota > Fungi > Ascomycota > Sordariomycetes > Sordariales > Sordariaceae > Neurospora > Neurospora africana. Next base: position 111,092 of record HF970762.1, read on the forward strand.
TGAGAGGTAGACTCTATTCACTCCCGCTCTCGATCCTAGCCTTCTTGCTCGACGCAGCTCCAGCTCCAGCTCCCTCTGTCTGCTCAACCTCGGCCAACTTGCGCTTACCATTAGCAGCAGAAGGAGTAGCCGGCACCTGTTCAGCCTCACCATCAGCCTGAGCCAACTTGCTCTGCTCCTCAGCCTTGATCAGCAACCGAGCATAATCGAACTCCACACCGGCAAAAACCTTGGCCAGCTCCTCCCTGCGCTCCTTAAGCTCCAGCTGGCCCAGCGCGTCCCTGTTGTGCACGTATAGCCTCCTCTTGACGAGCATCATCCACAACCTGTAGGTATGCTCGTCTTCGGGGGTGGGCTTTGGCAAGGCCTTCTCTTTGCCCTTACTCTTGCTTCTGCTGCTCTGCTCCTCGTCTTCCTCATCCTCAGGAGCGCCCAGGCCTGGCCGGACGCTTTCGGGAAGTTGGGACATCAGGTACATTTCGAGTACGCGAGCAAACTGCCGCGGCACAATCTTGAACTTCTTTCGGCAGGCTTCCCAGGCTGCTTGGTCGACAATATTGTTGGGTGCCTTGCCCTCCTCGGGAATCTCGACGCTGGTGTCGATCTTGAGCGCCTGAAACTCGGGTTGTTTGCTGAGGAATGCGAGATCCGCAAGGTCGCGCATGTCGTCAAATGCCTCGTTGGGGTCCTCCACCGTCAACTCAATCGTAGGCGCGTGCTTGAGGTATTGCTGGTAAATAATGTTGTAGAGGCGCGAGCCAAGACCCTTTCCCTGGAAGGGCGGGATGATGATGAACTGGGAGATGCGAGTGCGGCAGGGGAGGGTATCGAGGTCGAAGTCGCCGTCGAGGGAGAAGGTTGGGGTATCGGTCGGGGTCTTGGATTCGGACTCGGCGGGTGCTTGGAAGGCATAGTACCGGTAGAGGGTACTGTAGCCGGCGAACTGGTAGGAGAATTTGTCGGGCTGGTTGGGAAGAGGACGCTTGTTGTAGAGAAAATAGATTGTCCATCGGTCGACGTCGGGATCTTCCATGTCGATAGGGGTGCCTCCGTCGACAAAGAAGGGAACGAGGATCTGGATACGGTTGAGGAGCTGCTTGACGGCCGGATCGGTGATCTTGCCGCTGTAAACTTCGTATTGCCCAGCTTTGCTGCTGAAGCTTGTGACGAGAGTTCCGGGTGGGGTCCAGTTGTCGGGAATGGACTTGAGCCGGGTTTCGAAGTCGGATTGCTTCTGGAAGGCAATTTCGGGGAGGAACTCGGACAAGACCTCGTTGATGTCGAGGGCCTCTTCGTCGGCTGTGGGCTGGTACTTTTTCTTGTAGGACACCTTGAGGTTGGGCAGCATGTCACTGGCATTATACTGCAGGTTGATGCGAAGACCCTTGTAGCCAAAGATTTGTTCTTTTTCGCCGAAGATGTTGTTTGTGTATTCCGGGTGGAAAGTGTCCAGTGTTTTCACGCCAGCGTCGGAGGGGGTGACGAGCGAGACCAGGAGGGCCTCGTTGGAAGAAGTCCACCCTGTTATGGTAAGTCAGCTTTCCCGGTTCTAGCTCTGAGGATTGTTTGGATTGTTGGAGCTTACAATCGTCGTCTCCGCTCATGGTGATGGACTTGAAGTTTGCGAAGCCGGGGATCTGGAGGGGAAGCTGCGCGAGGGGATGGTATGGACGCTTAAAGCTCCGTGGTCGCGTGCTTGGGATATGCGATATTTCTAACTTGATGTATTTGATTGATGTAAAGCTGGTGTCTGGTGGAAGGTACGGTTACGCCGAGTGATTGTGTTGGTCAAAAGGTGAGGTTCGTTGTTGGCCAAAAAGAAGATGATCTGATCAAGAAGTCAAAGTCGCAAAGGAAAGAGTCGCGGTTGGCGAACGCGTATCGTTAATTGAAAGCTCGGGCCACGATTGCCGATCTTCTCGGTTAAGGTTGTTAGCGTGGGCTAGGGCCCCTGTTGCTACTGCTAAACGCATAGTAACAGCTTGATATCGGCTTAAACAACAGATGATGCTGTGCTCTTGCGAGTTGAATGTGAAACCAGACTGGTTGTTTCACAGTTCGGTATCAAAAATTACCACGTCGTTAAGATATCGAACTGATTTAAGTTGTGACTGATACTTCCAGGAACTTCCCAACAAAAGGCCCACCAAATAGCTCCCGGCTAAAGCTAAGCAAAGACCCCTCCCGCATTAACTGAATTTGGTTGCGTTGGCAGGCCATTGTCAGGGCGTTTCCATTGGCGTTGCTTGGCTGGAGGTGATTGCGGCGGATCGCTGCAGTAGATCTTGGCTGACGGGAGGTGTCAGGGTGTGTCCCCCCCAAATTGCTTATCACTGATTCACGGGTTGTTCCTCTTTGGTGTCACTCCAAATATTTCTTTGAACAACATCAAACCCGTTGTCAATTTACCTCCCTCTTGGACAGCTCTCTTTTTCGTCCAGACCTCCTTCCTTCATCTTGCGGCGGGCATTGAGGTCATCTCGTTATTTTATGCGCCAATGACTTTAGCAACAAACGATAGTTGTACATCTTAGTTCTTTCTCCTTACAAGCTCCTATCTGTCTGGGTTCAAGCTTCACAACCTCCAAGATGGGCAACTTGCTCATCCTCTTGGCCCTCTGTGTACGTCACTACCACATTCTCTGCCCAATGTCATCAGAAACATGGCTGGAAGCTAACATATTCCCATACAGGTGGTCATGGCCTTGGCGTACGTCCATCCATCCTCAAGTGTCTTTGCCGTTGGGCGCAAGCTGACATCCAACAACGAAATAGTTCCTTCTTCGCCGGCGCACTCCCCCTATCCCTGAGCCTATCGCAATCTCAACTACGATTGATATCCAGCATCGGTGTTGGAATTCTCGTCGGCACATCCCTTATCGTTATTATCCCCGAAGGCATCGAAGCGGTCGCGACAACCAATACCGTCCAGCCGGCACATTCGCACAATGCTGCTGCTGCGAGGCGCAGTCTTATGGGGGTTGGAGGGAGGTCCTCGTCCCAGACAGTCAACTGGCACATCTCGGGAAACCACCTGGAAGCTAGGAACAGCAACGGCGACGAGATCCCCCATATCAAGACACACAAGGTCGTAACCGCCGAGCAAATCCTCAAGAACCTCCGCAAGAAGAGGGATGAAGAGCCAAAGGAAGACACAAAGTCCAGCTTTCAAAAGTCCACCAACCCCACCACCGAAAAACATGATGACGACAATGACCACCACCACGAGAGCGCCCTCCCAACTTTCCAGATCGGCCTCTCCCTGACCCTCGGCTTCGCCCTCATGTTCCTCATCGACCGCCTCCCGCAGCACGCCTTCTCCTCTTCTTTTTCCTCGACCCCTCAGACTCGACACATCTCCCTCGACAACCTCGAAACCTCCTCCATCACTGAGTCCGTCCTCGAGGGACGTGACGGATCCTCCGAAACCGACGGCTTTCTTTCTTCGTTCCTCAGTCCCTCGCCGAAACAGGCCCGTACGCTGGCGACAACAGTAGGACTGGTCATCCATGCCGCGGCCGACGGCATTGCAATGGGTGCGAGCGCCACGACGGAGGACATGCGCCTGGGTTTCATCATCTTCGTGGCTATCATGGTGCACAAAGCCCCGGCAGCTTTTGGCTTGACGTCGGTTTTGCTGAGGCAGGGGCTGTCGAAGCGGGCGGCAAGGGGACATTTGATTGTGTTTAGCGCCGCTGCCCCCGTAGGGGCCTTGGTGACGTATTGTATTGTTGAGTTGTTCCTGGGTGGAAGTAGTGGACAGGTGGCTGTAGAAGGGAGCGGAGGTGAGCAGTGGTGGACGGGCATGCTGTTGTTGTTCTCCGCGGGGACGTTCTTGTGAGTTTACCCCCCTCCTCCTTTGGACTGTGTCATGGTGATTGATGGGTAGCTGACTGATTGACGATATCTAGGTATGTGGCTATGCACGCCATGCAAGAAGATAGCAACTCCCACGACCATCACTCAAGCAGCAACGGGTACGCAGACGGAAGCAGTTCGCAGCAGAGGAAGCAGCCAAAGCCGCTGAGGGACACAATGTTTACTGTCTTGGGAATGCTATTACCGCTTCTCACGCAGTTTGGACATCATCATCATTGAGCATGATATAATCAGACGAAGTTAGGTGTTTTATAGTTATATTTTATTTGGATATGGCCAAGGCAACCCTCTGATCATTCCCGTTCATGGTCAAGCTACCTCCTGGTTATACCCCTCATTTGACAAGGAACCCTGGACGACTAGGGACTGTTATCTATGGCTGTGTATAACGGAAGCTTTACAGTTCCGTCATTTGTGCTTGCCAATGTGTTGCGATGCTTGTGGCTGGTTCTCCAACAAAACAAAATAGTTGATCAAGCAGTTTGATGATGGCAACCATATGCTGACAATCCAAGGAAAGCCTGAGAGGAGGGTCTTGATAAAGGGAAGGACTAGGCACCGCACTACACACTACATCACCCATCCAACCAAGCTATAGTCAATACTGGAGGTGCTGAAGTGCTTTATATAATGAGTATCCCACTCATTGTCGTCGATTTTATGGAAGTAGGCTACAGCTGACTTAATTTCTTCACAAGCGCGTGATACCTACCATAAACCTCGAAGTCTCCATTGAAAGCGGAAAGGTACGTCCGGTCATTGGTCCAATAATGTCATAAGAAATAGAGGCCTTTGCTTACACAAAGACGAGGCAGATACCGGTATAATTTACAGGTTCGAGGATCACTACCATCTAAGACATCTCTACCTTCGACGGCTTTCATTCTCGACGATCTTTGCCCTTAACGTCGTCTATATACCTACTTTCGACCACTTTTTTACATTTCAACATATTTACAATTACCCAACATGTGCTCCACCGAGCTTGCGAGAAGCATGTTCATCTCCCAGACGCAACCAGATGCCTCGGATGCCTGGAAAACAGGCCTGGTCCCCAGCGCAGGAGGAAGATGTGGCGTGTCCTCCGCGAAGGTGGCCACTACTATAGCAGTCGCTACGTTCGCGAGACACCTGAGCTGGGGCCCTTAACGACCTCTGTATACCCATTTCTTTATTTTTACCATTATCCAACATGTCTTTCTCTCAGCGCAAGTTTCCCATCATCTCTTTGCCCGCTGAGATCAGACTCATGATCAACCGCGAGATCATGACTCTCCAATCCCCGACATCATTACCACCGTCGAATCTCTCGCCTCTTGCTCCCACTAAATCCGTGCAGAAGTACTCTACGAGGCACTTCACATACACCTTCCCCCTCACGCAAATTCACCTCTCCGCTTACCGGTGCGCGGGGCCAGCTCAAATCCTCGAACACTTCGAGGCCTCTTCGTTCTTCAAGCAGCAGACACAGCATATCAACCTTTACTAGGGCGGCTATATCTGCTCAGATGGACCAAAGTACCTAGAAGGGGTTCAGGAGGCGGGCCTTGATTGGCTAGCGCAGCTAAGCCAGCTTAAGACGCTGGAGGTGGTTTTCTCCGATCCTCACTATCCTGCCATTCAGCAATCCACGAGCGCGAGTGGGCCAGTGCTGCTGGGTCCGGGTCCGGGTCGAGGAGGAGGATGCGGAGTGGAATGACAGTGGCGAGGATGCTCATGAATTCGTGCACTTCTTTTGCAGTTTCTGCTGAAAAAGTCTAATGACGCTGCCACAGACTCTCGAGAAGGTGATCTTCCGGGTGTGGTGCCGTGAGGATCCCGATGATGAGGTTCACCCTGCTGCCGTTGAAGAGACCTGGGAGGTCAAAGAGTGGTATCGGAGGACGAGATTCCAAGAGAAGCAATATGAGAGGACTGGGATTTGGGAGAGAGTGGAGAAGGAGCATGAGGATATCGATGAGAGCAAGGTATGTTTTCCACCTGCCACCATCCTAAACCCCTTAATGAGATATTCCTTTTTTTCTTTTTTCGCGATTAAGGGTGGATGAGAATTGATAATTCGATGCGTCATTATTTTAGGACCGCAGGAGTACAGGATTGAGTACCACGTTGGTGCCATCGACGTCGAGTGGCCTTTATCTGAAAGAATCTGAAGCACCACGGCTTCGGCGGTAAATGGAGACGGGCGGCGTTTTTTTAGATCTTCTAGGCAGGCTAAAGAAGGTGAATGGATACCTAGGTTTGGCCGGCTATGGATTGGCCTTTAAAGGGGGACGAGATTTTGCTTGCTACTATTTTCCTTTTTTTTTCATTCTAACTCCCCATTTCTTTGACTGAATATGACATTTTCTTATTTCTCCCCTCTTGGTCCTAGTTTCCGTTTCTGTAGTCACGCCCTCCATGAATATGTGTACGACCAAACTGGTTCCGCATCAGCTTCGGAAAATTCGGCCGCACCACTACTGACGAGGACACGGATATCACCTAGAGGTAGCATATCTTCGGCCCATTTCTGAAAGAATAGCTTCATCGACGAGCAGAGAATCACAGGCCTTCACCAAATATCTGAATGCTTCGGCAAGGCCACTGGTATGTTAGATACTCAAGAGGGCACGAGCAATACACTCGGTCATTAAAGAGGCATGCCTTTCTCTTCCTTCTATTAATCTCGAGAAGTACATGTCTTCTTTACAAGTACCTTCAACAGAATTTACCTTCGTCAATCCTTACCTCCATCCGACAAATTTATACTTGACGGCTCTACTATTAACGATCTTTACCCTCAACAACTCAACCATCGACAATTTTTGACGATATTCATCCTCGACAGCATTCGTCTCCAACGGTATTAACCTTCAGCAACCTTTATATAGGTACCTAAAACAGCATCTACCTTCTTCAAACCTGACCTACCTTCGACACCCCTCATTTAAGACGAATCTACCATCAACGACTTTTAATCCCAGGCTTGCGCTACGCCGCTATCGCCTCTTCACTTATACCGATTCCTTTTGCGATCTATCCTCTTCTTCACTCTATCGTGGGAATCCAACGCCATTCACCTTTATATACTTTCTAGAACATATTAAGTACTAGGTACTTCTACGTTCTGCATTTAATCACAATGGGAGATTGGATCTAAGCAGCTAGAAATCTCGCAGAAAGACTTTTTAAATGGATAATAGAATGGCCATCCCGATGACCGCCCAACAGGATCAGCCGGGCATCCGGGGTAACGACCTGTCGGTAAGATGTCGTGCTTTTTATGACTCCTGAAGCACAGCGCTGACTCTTTTTATTTCATACAGCTTGGTGATCATGACAGCATTGTTTTGGACTTATTTCCCGACCATGTCTGGCTTACTGAGCCGGACAACACCTCAAGTCATAACAACAACGATGTCGTCCCCAACTTTCAGAACAATCCCATCCCCACTCAAGACATGTGCCTCGCCGAGCACAAGTTCCATTTCCCCATCCTCTCACTTCCCGCAGAGATTCGGGTCATGATATACCGGTCAATCTGGACTCTGCCCGTTGACCGCGGCCTCACAACTGCCCGCGAGTCTCTCGCCCTCACTTGCAGCAAAATCCGTAACGAACTACCCCACGAGTACATCATCCACATCTTCCTGTTTACCCAGATCCATCTGGGTAGCAAGCACAGAATCCTCCAAGGGCCCCGGGCGTCTTTCTTCCTTACACATGGCATCGCCCAGGAGATCTTCGCCCAGCTCTGGAAGAGTGGCTGCATCGAGGAGTGCAGAACAACTCAAGCCTTCACCGAGATTTCAGAATGTCCACAGAAAAAGTGATATCCTAAATGCACACCTCATCTAGGTACCAAAGATACTTAGGTAAGCATGTGTCACCTCGTAGAACTTCTGGTGTAAAAAAAATAAGAAAAAATAGGGACCTCCATCAAAAACGGCGTTAACAAGATGATTACCCCATTACACCAGTTGAAATTTCCCAAGTGCATATTAGGCTGCTCTACTTCGTTTTACTTGTCAAATCCAGTTAAAAATTTGTTGTGGCGGAGACGTTGCGCCAGAGTGTCTAAGTTGTTCGGTTTCCTACCATTTTGGGCCGGCCCCGAGTGCGAAAAATTCGCTATTGACGAAAAAGCGTAAGGTATAAAGGTACATCTACGGAAAAGATTTAATTACGTGATTCATCTCAAAAATCAGCCTTCTGGTGCTGTGGTGGTGTTTTTTCTTAGCAAGCCAATTAGCAAGGTACCTAGGTAAGGCAGTGTTTTGATGGTTTTGTATGGGAAAATGGGGTGTGTATAAGGGACGAGAACTTCGTCCTCAGTGTCTGTCATGTTACCTTGACAATCCTTCCGAGTCAAACAATTTCCCGTTAGCTCCTGCACAAAAGCTCGAGGATGACATCCAGGACCAGAGTCAAACGGAGCACCATACAATTCGGTACAAACCACCGCCGGCCAGCATCAGAACATTGTCGCCCATGACCAGGCAGGCGTAATTCGGCATCATGCCAATATCGGGCAGCTCACACGCGTCAAAACACCGGGGCGAGAGACGCGGACAAGTGAAGGACTAGGTTGAAGTCACCATGGTGATATGTTTGGATGACATACATGCTGGATCGATGCTAAGGTTGAAGCTAGAGTGAAGAACACGGCGATGGCAACGACAACTATATATCCTTCGAGCCACAGGTTCGCTTAGTATTTCATGGTGAAAGGATTGGTACTCGGTCAACCTGCGTCCTCCGGTATAGAACCTGGAGGGAGCCTTCACCTAGCCTCGAAACGGGAAACTTGAACACTCGACCTGTTCTGCCCTTCAACCTTGACGGAAACTTGAACACTCGATCTGTTCTGCCCTTTTTCACTGGGCTTCCAATTCACCGGCACTCCTCTCCAGTTAGTATTTAATGCTGCCCTGGCTGCCCTGGTCTCCGCTTTCCCTTCTTCCTAACACCACTTCAAAGTCAAGCCGATTTTCTCTCACCAACTTCCCGACGTACGACACTATTTCTGCGACTGGACTTCCCGGTGTCTCTCTTTCCAAACCTCCGCATAACATTCTCTCAACAATTTCGACGTATACTACTGTCGACGACCACTACCCAGTCTCGCCTCGCGTCTATATCACATCTTTATTCTATCGATCCACTTGCGATTCGTCCAGTCTTCCTCCATACTTCATTGTGAGAGACCCAAGCAATACTCCATTAACTTTATTTCACAAAAGTCATCAGGTAGGTAAGCACAGCATCCAATCCCGCCATATATTCCAAGCAGCTAAAACTCTCCCAGAACAACTATACAACATGTCGTTCTCCGAGAACAAATTCTTCCCTCTCCTCTGTCTCCCTGCTGAGATCCGATTCATGATTTACCAGGAGATATGGGCTCTCCCGGCCGACTCCGATTCACACTTCGACTCCGACTCGGAGGATCTGGATCACATCACCGAGCAGCTTGAAATAATCACTGCTCTCCAAAACCTCAGTATCTCTTGCCGTCAGATCCGCGACGAGCTTATCACGGAGTTCTTCACCCGCATCCTGCCACAGGCCCAGATCCACCTTGGTAACGCTTTTCCGCCCCCTCGCGCCCTCTCCCGCTACAGCCGTCCAACGCCCCGTCCCCCGAGAATCTCGCCGTTAGCCCTCATCAACCACAAAATTTGTGAAGTACTCCAGACCTCTTCGGCGTTTACGAAACACATCCAGCACGTCAGTGTCCACTGGGGTGGTTGTTTTTGCTCTGAAGGCTCTCAGTATGGCTCTTGGTATAGGGAGCCGACCTGGCCTGATGGCCTGGACTGGCTGGCCAAGTGTGAGCGGCTCAAGACATTGGATGTCGTGATTACCGATTCACAAAGCGTGAGGGCGCCGGGCGCGACAGTCGAGGATTTGGAATTTTGCAAGGAGTGCCGGCTAAAGCTCGTGTATATGTCAAAGAAGCTGGAGAAGGTAAAATTCCGGATGTTCGGTAGTGAAGATGAGGGCCGGATTGAGACCATGACTCTTGATCCAAAGTGGGAGGGGGAGTTGGTGGAGTGCTTTTGGGCGCAGAGGACTGCGGTCATAGCGTTGCTGGAGGCGATGGCGAGGATGGGGGACGATGTCTCTGTGAGGAAGGTATGTTGCTTCCCTGCCCACCCTTTATCGGGGTTGTTTTCCTTCCGTCTTCTTTACGCTCAAAATGGACGTTTGGGACTGCTCAGCTAACGCGTCGATGTCGCTTAGGACTCGGTTATACACAAGATTGAGCACCACCTCGGTGCTATCGACGTCGTGTGGCCTCTATCGGACACGATTTGATTACCGAGGATTTTGAACTCTTTTGGCACTAGACGGTCTGTGGGATATTCGAGAGGACGCGAGGAACATACTCGGCCATTGGAATGAATTCCTAGGTAGGCTACGTGTCCGTTCCGGGTTTGAGATATCAGGAGACGAGGGGGACGAGAGTGGGATTGATAGGTACAGTAGAGGCACTTAAGTTGGCTGTAGGATTAGGAACCGATAATGATTCACTTGGGCATATCGAGTACAAATGGTGATGGAGGTCCTGAGAGAGGAGGAGGAGAAGGAGATTCCGCTGCTGTACAGATGCATGGGTGCCATTTGAGTCCATGGACAAGTTTTGTACCTATTGAATGCATACCTCATGCACCAACATGACTAAGCTCCCGGCCCGCTGGAGGACACTGACTAATAGTGAAGAGTTTCCTTCTCAGGAAAGCACGATGGATGAGAAAGGTAAGGTGGGGAGAAGAAGAGGGGGACCATATATGAAGTGCTTGAGTCCCGTGATGCTGGCTGCCATCTTTCGATCCCGGCTCCCAACAACCCTTGTCGATATTGGGGACGTCCCGGGCCACATAACCCCACGACTGGTTATCACTCCAGATTCAGCTACTCTAGCTGATATGCCCTACCTGACGCGCGGCCACTCCTGGGCCATCACAGCTGTTCGAAATATCAAACGGTCTATTTCAAATCTGACGACACTTCAGGAAGCCGACCCCTGCGATGGCCTCTCGCAGACGTTCAAAGACGCCTTGTAACTAACACAGAGCCTAGGGTATCGGTACATCTGAATAGATTCCTTAGGTATGCATCATCCAAGACGCCTGTGAGGACTGGGAGAGAGTGGCCCTGACCATGAGCACCGTCTACGGTAGTTCCATTTGCAACCTAGCCGCCCCGGGTCTCGATCAAATCGACCAACGTTTTGCGGACGGAAATCCTTTGAGAATTGTCCCCTGTCGAATTAACAAGCCCGACGCGCACTCACATCTACGGTGTACGCGACAACTCAGGACAGAGCTCTACGTCGCTTTCCGGAACCAGGGCGAATCGCTCTTCTCGATCGCGGCTGGGTATTCCAGGAACGCATGATCCCGCCTAGACTGGTGCATTTTGAGGGCGAACAGATTTACTGGGAGTGGTGGCGCCACGCAATATCCGAGTCACATCCGATCAAAAACAACTTTGTGCTGGAGGAGAGTTCATACATACCCTGGAAAAGCACCAGTTTCTCATCGAACTAATTAACGGCTCAAGGCAGAAGAGGCCGATTCGCCTTCTTCTTTGAGTCAACGCTCCTTAAACTCTGCCAATACTGGCAAGACATCCTGATCAATTATACCATCACCTCCCTAACCTGCCCCCCCCCCGGCCGGCTTATTGCCTAGGACGGCGTTTTCCAGACCATCAAAGACCACACTGGCCTCACAAATCGCCCGAGCTCGGGCACGTGGAAGGAGTTCTGGCCGCTTGACTTCCTCTGGAATTTCCGGAAGGTATTAGAGTTACGTTTGCCCTCCAACGCTGGTGCGCCGTCGTGGTCGTGGCCGGCAACGCGGGGGGGGGACCAAGGAGTTTCAGTCTGGGGAGACGATCAACGGGAGGGATCTCACGAAAGACACTCTGGGATATGTGGCGCGGCTTGTTGAGTAGAGAAGCCGAATAACAAGAATAACGAGAAGAAGAAGAACAAAAACAGGGGAGTGAATCAGAAGGCACGACACCGGAACTCAACAAGGACAGGAAGAAGAAGACAAGAACAGTCATCCTCGTCAAGAGCCTCGTCAAAGACACGTGGTCTGGGGCTTATATCCAAGGTGGGGCGAGTATCGCGTGAAACCGGAAGGCAAGAGTAAGGGAGTGGTGGTTCGTTGGGATGAAAACCCGGCTGAGGAGAACGTCAAGGGGGCAGATCTCTTCTAATGATGATGATGGGCCAAAGGCGTGCGGCGCTCTTGAGCTTTTGCTTCTGATTCAATGGGGCGAAAAGGCGGACAAACATGGCACGGGGATGGAATTGATTCTTAAGCGGGTTGTAGATTCGGAGCATACTGATGGCGTTAGTTGTGCTGAGGGAGGAGGAGGAAGAAGAGGAGGAGAGGAAAATGCGACCCCATTGCTGTACAGGCGCGTGGGCATGTTTTATCTACATGGATATCCGAGTCATCATCCCGAAGAGAATCTGTGTGACGGGATTGAAGAAGGGGAGGTGGTTCGTATTTGCTGAGTGGTGTGCGGAGGACCAGATATACCTCTATACTGGCACCTGAATATCCTGTTCTTCCGCGTCAGGCCGTTGCCCGCCAGATTCGAGGGCGTGGCACCAGTCACCACCTGACAACAATTCGAAATTCGTCTGATCTAGTCCTCAGACACCAAAACTCGACAAACGACCTTTCTCTACCCCGCGATCTTCTTCTGCGGTCCCTCGTTTTGCGACGCAAAGGCTTCCCCGTCAGTTTACTCTCAACACTTCCAAAGCGCTCCTTCCTGCGCCGCACTCCGTTATCGCGACCTTCCCCTTTTTCGGTTGATTTTTGTGTCCCCCCCCCC
>HF970764.1:0-11803 GCA_000604205.2 Neurospora africana FGSC 1740
CCGGGTTCGACTCCCGGTATCCGAGTCTCCAATATCTTTTTTTTTTTTTTTCTCCCTTTCGCTCGTATCCCATTTGAAAACCCCAAGGCGGCAGACATGACATGCCGTTTCACTTGATCAACAGAATCTTTTTTTCTTCCCGGAGATAGTCCTGGACAGTAAAGGCAGCTGTGCGAGCATGACTACGTAACAAACAAACTACACGTCATCACCCGTGAGGCTGAGGGGCACACATAGTTTGTGTAGCAGGAACTTTCCCTCGGTGTAACATAGCTGCAGGAAAAGCGGCGTAGGCGGCTCACAAGGTTTCTTACGTGCCTTTTTACATAGTTGGTCAGTATTCTCCGCGGTAAGATCGGGACCGAAACCTGGAAAAGTAAAGAGTTTGGTTTCGAGTTGAGTGAGAGCGGCGTCGTGGTGGCATCCAACCATGAGTATCATAACATAGAGAAGGTGATGGAGTCGCGCGATAGGTTGGGAATGTCGTCAGACGGTACCTATGAAAACGAGCCAGAGAGATATCTGGCGGTTATTGGGGGAAGTATGGTTGACAAAGGCCGATCGGTGAGCTGGATGGTGTTGAGGTCCATGATGATCTACTTGTGCCGAACGCAGGCGGGAAGTAGCTGTAGAATATCGGACCATCGGCCGAGTGTTAATCTGATTTAGTGTAGATGCTCAGCCGTTGCGGCTGCAGTGATGTTCGATGGGTAGAGGATTTGGAGTGCAATGATAGTGCTGTTGTTCATTTCGGCTGCTGGCGGTTGTGAGCGCGAAGCAGCTTGGACATAGCGTCCGCGTTGATTTGTGAAAGTGGAGACTGACTTCGCAGGTAGGTCCCCACCAAAATTCACGATCCCGCCAGTGGGGACAGTCTGTTGAGGCCATTCCGTGTAAGGTCTAGCTGCCGTCTTGTTTTCATCAGGGATTGGGATCCTAGTTGTTGATCAGTTGGCAGTTGGGTCGGGGACGCCGTTCAATTTATTACACTACGGCGACTTGCCTTTCCAATCTCCTGAGAGAGAAGGCAACATTCTAGCATCCACCTTGGACGTCAACCGTCGAAATCCTCTCACCAGCAAACATGAGGTATCCTTCCTCGCCGTCGTGGTTCCAAGTTCACAGCCCGTACTTATCCGATAGAGGCTGACAATGACTGGCGCAGATGCGCAGTAGCAGGATCCGCGCCGCCTGCGCGCATGTCAACATTCCAGTGCTGCAATGCATCTGGTGTGCAGACCGTCCATCTGTGTGCGACATCCGGCATCGAGTCCCAGGGGATTACCGATTCCAGAGGTTCCAGAATGCTCGGCCCGGTCTCAGACATGATTTGGTTAGCCTGAAGCGAGCCAACGTACTGTGATCATCTGTCACTTTTCCATCTCTTTTTGCAACCTGACAACCTGACCCCGAAACCTTATTTGGACCGCAGCCAACGGGCGGGACGACATTAGCGACATTGGCAGCTGAACAGCACCAGCGAGACTCTCCGCCCTTGTCAAACATCTTGCTTCTCTCCCACACCAGCCGAAATCCGAGGTCCTTCGGCATTCTCGATGAGCTACCTGGCTCCCGGCTTGTTGGGACCGATCCAGGGTTGGTCGCTCAGCGCCGGGGAAATGCGAGTTGATGATCCGTCTTACCTCAGAGAAACATGTGCTTACCTGGGCTATCCATGCTATATGTTCCGCGCCATAGGGTGTGGAGACGATGGGCTGTTAGTGCTCTGCACTTTGCAAGCAGAAGCACAAACATCACTTCACGCTCCTTTCACTGATACTGAGTTTAGGTAGGTATTAATGATCTCCAACGGCTCGAACGGCCCCAATTCTTTCAGGCCTGACCATCCTATCAACAAAAAGAACGAATGTGTCTGGCCATCCCTACATCTCACCACTAAACCCACAGCAGCCAAGCCCCAAACATCTACATGTCGATACTTATACTACCCCTACTATACCAAGTACATCCAAATACCTCACCCACTCACAAAGCTACATACAATCTCGGGTTAACGTTTCCCTGCAGCAAGCAGCGCAGACGTTGCTGCAGAGTAGTATCCGCTCGCCCACCCACCCATCCAACACCCAACCCTTCCCTCCTTTATGTACATTCTGCGAAGAAATTGCTTGGCGCGCAGAATGACAGGTTGACACTCTGCCTTAGATGCACACCGGTCTAGCGCCCAGCAATATTCCCAGCTTTGCCGGGGCTCCAACTGCCTTCCTATTCCGAACTGCCTTTCCCACTCTTTACCATGTTACTTACGGTACGGTTCATGCATGTCATGTATGCTTTACAGCATGGTACATATAACCAACCCATTTTGGACGGCAACTAGTGTAGTGACTGTGTGAAATATACCGACTGGACCATCCAAGGGACCAGGCTCCGCAGCTTGGTATTGGCGAGAACTGTTAGGTGCGTGCGGTACAGGCAACGAATTTTATATCATATTACAGCACGGTCTCGGGACTTACTGGACCCCGCTTGCCGTCTCCCCGAGCCGGGTGGCTTACACCCAATCTTCACCGAGAACTGAGGGGTCCAGGCAGGTCGGCCCGGTATCATGAGACAATGAGGTAATGTCAGGAGGGATGAGAAAAGTTCAACGGCGAAGCGGATATGGTACTAGAAGAAGACGAAGAGGAAAGAATCAAGCCAGGGGATTGTCAAAGAGAGAAAAAAAAAAAAAAAAGGAAAAGAGCAAAACTCTTACTGTTGGTGCAGGCATATCAGGTCTTGGTAGCCCTTAAATCCTATCAACGCCACACAACTGCCAGATATCCAGACGGCAAATCCCCGTTCTCAGTCCACAATCCCAAGCCATCGGGCTCCAAGCCTGGTGTAGCCATTCCCCAGCTTCCCGCCCTTACACAACTTGAAATCCCACCGGTCGGCTATCTGTGTCATACCCCCTTTCTTTGCCTCTCAGCCCAACTCTCATTGTCCTCTCACGTATGGCAAGATTGATCATACCACTCTATAAGCCCAAGGAGAAGAAGCAATGGGCCGACGGACGGCACGGCTTATTCCGCGGTTCCGATACCTTCCATGGGGTGTGAAGCAAAGTGTAGGGAAATGAAGTGGAAGTGTCAGCACGGCTTGTCTTGCTTTTCTTCGGTTCTCAGTTTCTCGCCTCCTATTGCGCACTGCACCCTAGACTGCAAATCCACCGTAATTCTTCAGGCCCTAGAGCTACGCATCAAACAGACGGATGAGACAATTCGGTATGCTGGCTGGTCACAGTCCCCAAGGAGAAAGTGCTGATCACCACATGAGACGAGAGACGGATAGGTAATGGCGGGTGGCATGACAGGCTGGATGACAACTTGGCAAAAAGCTTGTGACTAGAGGTACCTTACCTAGTGTACCTAGGTACTAAGTACGAGTTTTTGAAGAACCAAATAGAGTGAAAACCCGCGAGCGGACTCATGGCAGGACATTGGCTGGAGTGGATGCTGTAGAGTGGAGAAGGTAGGAGGGTAAGACCGTAGGAGGGTAAGACCGTAGGAGGGTAGGAGCCGAAGAGCAAAAGATGGGAGATGGCCTGGAGATTGGGGAGAGCGGCAGTCAACTCTGTCATCTTGCCACCAGCTTACCAGAGTGCCCGGCCGGGACGGCTCGCATGTGAGTGAGTAGTAGGTACCTAAGCTCGCCGTGTGTGTGTGTGGGTGTCAATCATATCAGTTATGTTTCATCCTCTTTGTCGCAGTCGATCTCTGATAGCTCACTAGTAAATGTGATTATTCCAGGCGGCCATGGCGTCTGTTTGACGATGAACTGGTGAAAAAAGGTCAAATTCCATTGCGATTCTAGTGATGTCTTTACTTTCTTTGTCTAGCAAGAGCTGGGTGGACGAGTTTGACAACAGTCACATTCAGTTGTTATAGGTCGGGATGGTTGAGTCGTTGTTTCAACCCCAGGCCCCAACGGCGGGAACGGCGCTTCCCTCATATTTATCACCCTTGTCAATGTCATCCTTTGTGCTACCACATCCGCAAAGTCTACTCCGACGCCAGACGGACGCCATACGGCACTCGCCTGTAGGTGTAGTGAGACTGGTAGGCAGACATCTGGGTGGGAAGGTGTCACAGGCTGGACCGGCTCTGTAGATCAACCCCGCCACAGCTCTGAGCTTCCGGTGTTTTGGACGTTGGCCGTGTTACATGAGTGGCGAGCCTAGATTCCAAAGATTGTTGCGCAAGTACAGTGAGTTCTGGATGCCGTAGATGATAGCTGAGAAAAAGCACAGTGTCGGGTTATTTTGCAACTGGGTAGTGAGCGATGATTCAGCCTGCAGTATCCGAGTGCAGTGTGCAAGGCTCGGTACAAGCAGGGCAAGCGGAAACCCAAGGTAGCAGGGCATAACGCCGCATTATCATTTGGACTCGCTAAGTGCAGTGAATGTGAATGTGCAAGTGTCTTGGGCTCCCGGCCGTCTCTTGGGTTGTTGGTGTCTTGGCTTCACGGCATCGTTCAATGTCTTTCACTTTCACTTCAAGTTCTCAACACTGGATTGGAAGGAGGTCACGTTAACGACAAAAGCGAGGTACCATTACCAAAAAGATGTTAAGAAGGGTAGTAGAGCGATCGATTTTACCATAGTTACCTAAGATTTGGCTCATTAACAGAGGTACATGTTGAGGAACCGTGACTGGTATTCAGTTGTCAACGGAACTGGAAGGAGTGTTCAGACTTCTTCAGTTCACTCAGTTTGGTGAGCTGCACTGCAGTGGTTGACGTAAGAAGGTCTGGACGGTACGAACTTACCTCTACCTACCTCTAGAGGTAGGTAGTAGGTACCTTAGGTAGTCGTTGTTTACATCACAATTGTTGTTCCTTCTCTGTAGAGGTATCAATGTGGAATGCTTGCCTGCCCTTGATTGTAGACGTCCTGAGGAGTGGCTAGAGGTACCAAAGTGACGCGGACGTGCACGGCAGTGTTCAGTTTTCGAGGGACTGATGGATCGTACTTACCTGCCGCGTGCTATTATCGTGACGGATGCACAGTTCGACTGACCCTGGCAGTGGTTGGTTGGCTATCGGGTCAAACCCAGGAAGGCTCATCAAGGCTCATCCTCGACTCTCGACTTTTTGCTGGGATCTCTCGCTGTCTTCAGTTCCTGCAGCAAGATAATTCGGCAAGTGCATACCTCTATTCTGTAGCATAGGAGTGCGCCACACAAATCAGCATTGTAATGACCAGCACATTACTTTGCGCACTGCATCGTAATCGATTACATAGAGGTACCTATAGTACCTCCAGTGACCTGGACTCACTGCCTAGAGGTAAGTTGGAAAGCGTAGAGGTCTCGGCTTAGCCCTGCCCGACCGAGAAAGCATCGACCGCGCTGCTACTACAGTCTGGGTAATAACAAGACCTGAAGTATGCCTCACTAACAGACGGGAGGTACATCTTCCTTTTCCCTGAACCCTCGTCCTTCCTTACCTCTACTGATCTATACCGTCCAGTTTCCTGGGCGATCTAGCCAGGAAAGAACACTGCATACACCTCTAGGTACCTCGTAGGCGGCCGAGCTCCTGGGATCACAGTGAACCCAGGCAACTTTCTTTTTCTGGTAGTACAGTAGAAGGTACCTCTACGTAGCTGAGCTTGTTTCATTATGCGAACTCAAGATGATCGGTGTGAATGCAAAGTAGAGGTAGGTACCTACCTCTAGGTAGGGTACCTAAGGCAACGAGCCATCTCAGAAAACTTGTTTAGAATAGTAGAGGTAATAACGAAAGAAGCCGAGGGTAACGCGAAAAAAGAATACTTTCAGTACAGCGAATGAAAAGAAAAAAGCCATCAACGGGTCTTTGTGTCCGAAAATGCCGGTCTTCTCCTTGTCAAGAATAGCCACTTTGAAGACACTGCACCTCAAGACTGAGGCAGGGAGGGGCGTATACGCTCAGCCTTATTTCTCCATCGCGGCGAGAGGTAAGTATACGCAACGCCAGAAGTCTGAATAGTGCCTTGTGGACAAATCAAGGACTGAGTGGAAAAGGGGAGTGAACCGATGCAAGGTATATCAACCCCGTCTTCACAGCCTCCACGTGCCGCAAACATACACCCGACCGCCACCAGCCCGGTCTCCGTCCCTGCAATCCGTTCGAGTCGAGCACTGCAAGAGAGACAGGTACGATTTTTGGAAAACAAGCACCAAAAGTGTATGCATATCATGCCCTGGGGAAGTCTGCCTCGTCGTTTCTTCCCGTCCGGGGACCAACACCGACAGCCGCGTTCCCGTCTCAGCCTAGTTCCCCAAACCTGTTTAGCCCCCCCTGGACCCCAAATCTTCCGCAATCTGTCCATCTCCCGTCTCCATCTTCTCCACCCCCTTCCTCTGCAATCTGCTCTGGAGAATGAAGCGAATGTGTAAAGTGCCCCAAGTTCCTCGGCAGTGTGTTTGTACTGACGTGGGACATGGAAAACATAGCGACTTGTTGTTTGGCGAACAAAAAAGAAGTAGTAATAAGCCAAGTAACGGAAGACTAAATAATGAGAGCAAAAAGAAACCCCGGGTATCCTTTGCAAATGCCGCGCGATATTTCATGCCATGAACCAGTTACCCTTATCCTTGCCTTTTGCCTTGTTTTGCAGCCATTTCCGTCTTTAGACCCATTTTGAGATCCCTACAAGGAAAAGAAGACAAACACGGTAAAAAAACGAAAATGAGAAAGACAAGGCCAAGAAGGATGTTTTTTTTGGAAAATGTTCGCTCCCTGCTAGATTTTGGCGACGGAGAAAGATGGGTGAAAAGGAGAAACGAACCGCAAAACAACAACAGGGGAAGAATGATATGTGTTCCTTCGGCGATTGTCCTGTATCCCCGATCCCTTAGGTTGCTGCCTTATCCTATCCTTAACCCAAGCCCCTGCCTGCCCGATATGTGTTACCAAATCCGCGATGAAAATCAGCGCAATAAAAGTAATGAAAGGTCCATCATCATTAGCATCGTAGCCATCCACGTGTGCGCATACGCTCGTCCTCCCATAACTCTCCTTTTCAGCAAATGGCTGACATCGTTTTGCTTGAGTAAACCATCAACCAGGTCGAGACAATGCAAATGCTTTTCTCTATTTATGGTCTTCGTTTGACGATTCTTCTTGACGACATCACATCGTTTGGACCATGATACAACGGTTTTGTATCGCATGCCGACGACGAACTAGATCTCCTTTCCGGGAAGTCTTATGTCATATTCATTGTCGAAGATGGCGGAATGCTGGTGGGGTAGTACCCACTAGAGCTGCTTTTGCCCTCAAATCTTCCGCAGCGTTGCTGCGAGTAGTATGAACTGACTGGTGGATAAAACATGCTGGGAAGGCCATTCTCCCCCTCGGGCTTGACTTTTGTCGGATCATAGCCGCTGGACATTGAGGGAACAGTGTTGCTCTCTGCCTCGGTGCGACTGTGGGAGAACAGTTCAACCTGTTGATGTCTTGGGTCCGCATGCTCACTCTCGTAGATCGTTGCGGGGAAATATTGGTATCCCTTGTGTTCCGCCATCGACTTGGCTTCGTCATGGGACATCATGGGTTCCATGGTCAGCTCATGATGATGCCGTGCTCCATAGCCTCCTCTCGGGTCACCAAATTGCGTGAAGCCGCCAGGGAGCATCGAGCCACCAGAGTGGTAATCGCCTCCAGGCCCGAGGACTGAAGAATAACCGCCGCCAATGCTACCGGCGCCGGAACCCCCTGGCCCGCTGCTAGTGCTCCCTCTCCTCTCATTCTGATAGTGACCTGGAGACCGGCCGCGGACAATCATCTTGGCTGACTTTCTGTAGGCTACCTTGATGTAATTGTCTGCCCCTCCCTGGCTTCCAACATCAGCCCACAGCTCGACGATGAGGTGGTAGTATTGTTGAGCAGCCCTCCTCTTGCCGTTGTTCGCCGTGGCCTGCTTGAACTGTATACGCTCAAACGTGTGCTCAGTTGGGAGAGGGCTTTGTTGTTGCCCGTATGGCTGGTGGTCGTATGCTCTGGATGAAGAGAGACTTCCGTCGGGGTTGCTGTACAATCCGCTCAGAGGGTGGTGGGTTTGTTGAGCCGGCTTTGGTAGCAACC
This sequence comes from Neurospora africana FGSC 1740, assembly GCA_000604205.2. NCBI lineage: Eukaryota > Fungi > Ascomycota > Sordariomycetes > Sordariales > Sordariaceae > Neurospora > Neurospora africana. Next base: position 8,077 of record HF970764.1, read on the forward strand.
GGACCTTCTCGGGCTTGGCAACCGGCCCCTTGTCTCGCTTTGGCGTATGCTGTACCAGCTCGATTGTTTGGTTGTCGCTGTCGGCTACAGCTGCAGAGATAGACATGGCAAAGCCATAGACTGTATATGGCTGTGGCGATCCGGTCTGAACAAATTGGATCTCCGTAGTGGGGAGGTTGGGGGTCAAAGAGAAGGAGCAAACACAGGAAAAGTAGTTGCGCCTGTAGCAGGTCCACTGCTCCTCAGCAAGGAAAAATCCCTTGTCGATGATGCCGCTAATCTCCACCTTGATGGGTGTTGCTTGAGGGCCGCCATATGAAAGGACACCACACTCGACGATGCTGGTAAGGGGGGGTATGTTGGGTTGGGTCTTTGACCCGTATGTGCCGTCCATCCTGTGTGTGTTGTAGGTTGCCGGACTAGGAGTGGGCGATAGTGGATGCCGTCTCGAGGTTATGCCGCCGAAGGATGGGGAGCGTGGAATATGATGGTCTTGCCTTCTGAAGGTTGGTGTCGTGGTTGCGTAGCTGTCTCGAATGCTGAGCTGGGAGCCTGGGTGCGGCAGTGCGTTGGATCGAGGGGCATGTGCCATGCCCGAGGCAGAGGTGCTACTAGTCGGCGTGTAAGCCTCGGGAAAGGGGTGGTGTTCCATGGCACGATAGACGGAGGTGGTGCTTAGGGGGAAATGTTTGGTATGGAGGCTCAAAGAGGGGGGGAGATGTGACACATACTTAGAGCCCAGTCGAGGCCTGACGTCCAGGCTGGTGGAATAAACAGTGGGAGCGGTAGGGAAATAACCGTGGGCACCTCCCTCAGCGTAGCCGGTTGGTGGAGGGATGGATAGGGGGTTCAGGTTTATGAAGGAAGGCTGAGGCGGTGCCTCGATCGTCGACAGCGACGCGGTATTGTCTGTATAGCTGCTTGAGTGAGAAGAGGGGATGGGTCAGCAACAGGTACCTTGACTGTAGAGCGTCTTGCTTTGGCTAGATTGCCGAGAAGCCAACCACCCCGGACTTGAGGTGTCTGCCTGCCGTGCACTTCGACGGTACAAAACTCCTGCTTGCCTGACCAGGTACTTCACGCTGCTTTGCTTGCTCAGACTCTGGCTGGCTGACTGGTTGGCATTCAGTCTTCGCGCACCAGGCCTATCTTGCTGCCAATGCTCGCAGCTTCTCGCAACCTGAACGCTGTGTACTTTGATGCAGAGTTCAGGTTTCCCACGCGAGACACAAGTGCGCCTGTAGGACGGGGGGGCTACGGTAGCTCCCACAACTCTCTGGTTGTACTGCCAACACTTGGCGTTGCACGGCTAGCGATGCCGACAAAATCGGAAGCGCGAACACAGCGCCTTGCGGTAGGGCAACTTGCGCAAGTGGATGTAGATCGAATGAAAGCGACAACAATGGCGAGAGCAGTAATCTGGGTACTCTAACTTGCTGATAGGCTGTAAACTGCGATGAGGCAGATCTAGCACCGAAAGCAAGTACCCATCCTTTGATCCTACACCTCCTCTTTCCTGCCCCTAACGACAAGGGTTCTTATCGAAAGTGTAATCGTTGACGAGTGATAGATGGCAAGAGTGGCGGGAAGGTCTCTAGAGGTATTGCTCTTTTTCACCTCGCCAGTGGCGGACGGGAAGAAGCCGAAGGAGGCAGAGGAAATTGAGAAAGATGAGTGAAAATTGGAAACCGGGTAACGGTAGCAGCCGGCGGTCTTGTTGTGAGGTGAGGTAGGGTAACTCAAAACCGGTAGCTGGTGTAATATGAGATAGCCGTGATGGTAACGGCGTTCGTGACGGGGAGATCGGGGCAGGCGGAGAGAAAAGACTAAGAAGTGGGAAGTGTGTGCGGAAAGCGGACCGCGATATGGCTTTTTAACGCTGACAGGAGCTTAGTTACCCATTCCTTCGCTCCACTCGCACACTTGGGTCGCGGAAGCTTCAGATTTGCGGTGCCTTTAGTGTGAATGGCAAGGGTAGGAGGCAGGCAAGGGTAGCTGCCCACTGGTGCTGAAGAATGATGGAATAAGGAAAGAGGCAGGGTAGAATGCAGGACAACTGCCCAGTATGTTTAGCCAATCCGCTGCCCTTGTACCGTTTGTGAAAATGATACTTTGGTGAGGTAAAGGTAGGGTACGGAGACGAACCAAAGTTACTTTGACAGACCACCCACTGTCATACTACCACCATGTGATGCAGAAGACGGACAGTGCTAGTGTGGATAATGACACAGAGATGCGATTTAATCGTCCGCTCATGAGGGTGCAGAAGAAAAGAAGGGAAGCAGAGAACGATAGTACACAGCCAATGAATCGAAACGTAAGAAAGCTTGTAGTGTAGTTACTTACCGCATGTCGGCTGTGGTTGGGGGGATGTCGAGACCGTAGTCAAGCTCGGCAGACGGCCCAAAGTCCTGCTAAAAATACAGCGTCAGTCAGATTTCTTTTGCGTACTGCCACTTTTAGTTTCATCTGATTCCCTGGGCATGTCATATGCTTCCATTCCTCTCTTGTCCCATGTCTTCCGTCCGACAGCAAGCAGCAGCGAGATGAGGCAAGCAAGAAAGGCGTGATTTAATGAAAAGCAAAGACGAATTAGTTGTCTGCCGTTTTCAGACAGGGGAGGGTGTTCACTGAGCGGTTCTGATCGGTCCTGGCGGGGTGCAACATGACAAGACAACAGTAGCACCGCTAGAAGATGTTCATGGTGATGTACCCATCAGCTATGTAAGCGGATATGGATGCGGCCCTGCCAGACAACTGGAGGATCATTGAGCCAAGTGATGATGCCATTACCGGGCTATAGGAGCCATCGATATTAATTGGAGAGCCTAAAAGAAGCCGCAAGAGTAAGTGTTAGCGAATGATCACCACAGTCCCCATGCTAATAATGCTACCTGAACGAGTCGCATCGGTGATAGGTGTCGTCCACGAAACAAGGAGGCTGGAAGGGAGATAGCATAACGGGAGCGAGACGTGCCAATGGAAGGGAAAATAAAAAAAATCGAGGCATTTCGAAGACGGGATAGAGTATGGAAGCAAATCGTCTGGTCCAAAGTGGGAGGCAACATGATGTTTGCTCGCTGAGCTGCTGCACTGTTGTTGCCATGCCTCGTCCAGTCTCATCCCGTCTTGTCCTGTCCTGACATGCTAGGGTGTATGCAAGCAAAGCTTAGGTACATGGTACCAGACAGTGCAATAGAGGAGCCAGAGACAAGAGGCAGGCTGACAGGCAGAGAGGATGGTTGATGGGACTGCAAGTACACACATAGTGGTACAAGCAAGTACCGCCTGCCATACAGAGGTACATCGAGTCCTAAACAGTGAGCTTGCAGTTGGCCGTCTTTGGCCCGGCCAGACCAGTCGGGACAAGAGCAACACGGGATTCGCTTCGTAGGGTTACCCCTCAAACGATCGGGATGGAACCCTGCCGTCGTACAAAACGCGTCCAGAGCTTGCATGGATGCTGTGAGGGCGTATCCAGTACAGATCTGCCAACCTTTGCCCGAGAGCGCTTGCCCAAGGCAAAAACTAGAGGCGTCTGGAGCTTAGGAAAAACTCATAGACTGTGAGCCAGGGCATCCTCCAGCCAGCGAGAGGCCGCAAGACTGACCTGGTGGGCCGGACTAATTCGAGCTAGAAGAGCGGAATGGAACGCACTGGCGGCCGAATATGGAGTCGCTGTGCAAGCCTTATCGAGTTAAAAAAAAAAAAAAAAAAAAAAAAAAAA
>HF970765.1:0-11283 GCA_000604205.2 Neurospora africana FGSC 1740
ACGAAATACGTCTTTGGATGAAAATAGAGAAAGATATACAGTATATCTTATAGTAGTCCATACTAGGTACCTGACAGGAGGGTTTTTCTTTTACTCGGAACCACAGTACACTTCTCGATACTAATATCAGAAACCTTAACTATCGCCTATCCCGTACGTCAAGCTCCCAATGGTAGTCGCCCCCCGTCTACTACTCAAGTTCCAAGGTGTATTTATTCTAGACTACGCTGTATCCCTTTCCTCGATTCTTCCTCCGGCAACGAACTTCACTACAATTGCATAAGTTTCCCTCACATTACCCACTACAACTAACAATATACCGACCTCCATTCAGTAACAGGGTATTGATACTCAGTACCCGTTTACCGTTGTCATCCACTACCCATTAATGGTTCATCGTTTCGTTCAGCACAAACAAGTTCCCCCATCCAAACTTCTCGAAACCCTCCAACTTCGCCTTGACCAGTAGCCAGCACCGACAAATTCCTCTTCGTGGGCCCCATCACAACACCCGTCCGTCCACTGAATCTAGTAAGTACACTCTTCACTCTTATGGCACCGCGAACTCCAAACTAACAAAGTGACCTCCAGGAAGCCCAAGACCCCCCTACCACGTTGGCCTCGCACGTTTGCCTGGTTAGGTATAGCTCGGCCTTAAACTACCCCTTCGAAAGAAAGTTCAAGCATGTGTTGGAAACCAACTCCCTGTCACCCTCGGACACAACTCAACTCCTCTTAGTATTTCAGAACGGCCATGGCCTCCAACCCAAATCCGAAAAGCACGATTCCCCCAACAAAGTAACGAAAATGGCGCCTATAGCCATTGATACGTGTATTCCTTGCCCTACGACTACCCAGTGTCTATCCCACAATACTCCGGCCGCATTATATGCAGGCCAAACCCGGGAATTTCGGGTAGGCTTGGGTTGCCTTCTTTGGGTGGTGTTTGGGCTCGAGGAATTTGTAAGAGCAGAATTCCAAAAAAATTTGGGTGGCAATCGTCGGAGACCAGTGGCCAGATGCTACGACGAGCCCGGAACACTTACGAAAGGTACTTGGGCAGTTTTGGCTCTCCAGTTTCGTATTCATTCTCACTTGGCTATTTTGGAGAATATGGTCTTGGTTCAACATCCTGAGAACGAACCTCGGTCCGGCCAACAAACCCCCAAACGCCCCCCCAAATACCACTTAAGCAAGTACCAGCAGTAGCTCCAAACATAACTTCTGTACGGCAACAAATACCACCAACAGTTCCTTCTACAGCAGTACCGGCACCACCCCCCTATGAGGAGGGAGAGTGAACCGAAGCCAAAGCGAACAGACCCCCAGCCGCAGAAACTACATTAACCTAGTAGTACGAACAAGTTCACGCCGTACACCAAGGAACATCATCGCGGCGGAGCCGGTTGGAAGCACCTTTCGGAAAGCAGCCTCTGACTTCGCATGCCGGTATGAACCAGAGAGAGGCGCGGGGCCAGGAGATGTCCGGGGCGAGGTGAACTAGCCATGGGTGGCCAAGGACAACTGGTTTGTCCCCCGCTAGATCGTGAATCCACAGCGAAACAGCTAGCTCTCCGTACTTTTCAAAGCTTGGAAGCTCGCCATTTCCGGGATCCGGGCCTGAGCTGGTTCTCGTTAACTTGATGATCTAATGGGAGGCGCACAGCGCGAATTCAGGGAGAACAAAATGGAGAGATATGGAATCAATAGGGTGGATCAGTTGCTTTTCAATTATTTTCTTTCCTTTTGAGAGTTGTGCCAAAGAAAAAGCGGCTATGTATGTTTTATGCATTTATTAAGTTTCGGTGCCAGTAGCGCATCACCTGGCTCCCTTTACCGGCCGTCCTAACGTCTTCGAAGCGCCTCTACATGTGTAACCTTTCACTCCACTTTGGATGATCGAAGGAACGACAAATCCCTATCGAAAGCCAAGCACACGTTGGTGATGTCAAAAAGACACGGCAAACTATGTGTCATCTATCCGGACACCATCTCTCGCCTCGTATCGACAAACGACAAAAGGATTGAGAACAGGTTACACATGTTCATATTATGTCATTCAATCCCATGAGATAACTCGGACGCTTAGTAGGTTTTTAGCGAGTCGACACCGGGTACAGTACCCATACACTCGAGCAAACTCAAAATTACCTATATAGTGTAGGTAATGAGATGATTTTAACCACCTACTCAAAGTCAAACCATTATCTCTTGTTGCCACAACGTCTCGCGTTACATCTCGATTCCAATTCCCTTACCTCTCATATAAAGAAACAAAGACTACTGCCAGAGAAAACGAAACCTGAAGATCCCGACGGATATATCAGCCTCTTCTTTAATCGACTGTCACCTAACTGTTTGACTCACACGCATTTATTTTCCAGGTGGTTCATCCCACATTCACCTCTGATGCTCCCCATCATCTCCAAAAGGCATTTTGCTTCACAAGTAAATACTGGCTCTTTTTACCAGCTCTTGTCCGCGCGGTTCTATGGTAGAAGTTAAGGGCAGCAGCACGGCAAACTCATATCTATAAGGTTTACCTAGTTTCTCCTTAATTTTGGTAAGTATTCCCTTTATTCAGTCACTTACAATGCAGAAAGTCCATAGAAGGCAAAAAACAACCAAGTTAACTGAGACGCGCGCTAGTGGCTAGCAAGAAAACTGACCAAGAAGCCATAGCCCTTCTGCTTCTGCTTCTGGCTTTTTCGTTGTCGGCGCCTCAGCCGCACTGTAAGTTAAGTCGATCCATCATCAGCACTAGAAATGTAGCCAGCTAGTCGAGCTCCCGAACTCCGGAGATAATCACGATTGTGCGCATGTGTTGATGGACGCCAAGTAATGCTGTCAGGCCTTTGGAAGGGAGGGTTTTGGCGAGAGTGGTATACTAACTCCATCATCACGATCCGAGTGTCCAAGGAGGGAGTCGGTAATGGTAGGGCTTAGTTGTGCTTCGTCTGTGGCATTATTGATGGTTTGGTTGTGTAGATTCGGGCATTTATGGAACAATACGACTATAAGCTTTGTTTGTCCAACTATGTGTAGTATTTGGTTTGCAAATAATCTTCGTGACGTCTCAACTTCAGCGTTTGTCTTTGTAAACACCCGGTTCTCAAGGATTATCTTAAGGATCATGCTCCTTGTATCTTCGGTTTCGATCTCTGATGAAGTTCGATTGCCCATCAGTGTTAACGAGGTCTCTACGGCTTAGGCTCACGGAGATAGCGGGAGCCCTCCTTACATTAGGTTTACGCGCTTATATTTTCGACGGAAACATGTAGCCTCAACGTCAACTCATCAGTGGCTTGTGCAAACCACAACCCTCTCAAACACTCACAACAAAGACATCAACCTTCGTCGGGAAGATGGACGAACTGAGGCTGAATTATCGACAACTAGGAATCGCTTCGTCATGACACGGAGGAAGAGAGACCCTCCCACATCCATCATCTTCATTCTCCGTTCTCAACTCCTCACCAACAAGTACAGTACACTCAACCCGGCCAACCACTCAAACTCATCCACCAAACCACCGACTCCAAAATGAAGTTCACCACCACCCTAACCCCCTTTCCTCACGACCCTCACCAACCTCGGGGGCCATGGCCACTCCCGTCCCCGCCGCCAAGACCGCCGCCGAGCCCCTCAATCTCTCGGTCACTGCCGCTGGTGGTAACGAGAAACTCGAAGAGCCGGCCGGCAAGTGCCCTCAGTTCTGCACTTGCAGCAGCGGCAAGTGCTATTGCTAGGTAGTATTGCTATGAACCCACTTCCTTAATTAGTGGGTTGATGGGACTTGCTAGGTTATTTCTGGCAGGTTGAAAGCACCAAGAAGGAAGGAGCCACTTGTAGATGGGCTTATTTGGGAACGGAAGATGGGTAACGGAGAGGGAGAGATCAGGAAGGAGGAGATGACTGACTGATTTGCTCATCAGGGTTCTTGTCTCTAGTGGTTTCTTTGGCATTACCGGGGGATTTAGGTCGAAGATCAATGGTAGTTTGGGTATCTGGCAGCCTGACGTTGGAGGAAGGAAAGTGAAAGGGATATTGAACAACTTGGGCATTTGGGATTGGAAATTCAAACAGCCGTTGGACAAGCCTCGCTGACCTAGTTCGTATCTTTGCTGTGGTACACAATCATAGGCTGAGTAAAGTGTTGGTATAGTTTGATCCATGTCGTAGTTCCATCTGTTCATGCCAATGATTTTATCCCTTAAGAGTACAGAAGCAGGCGCGTAAAGAACCTTTAGAGCTGTGTGTTGTGCAGACTCCCTGTCTGAGCTCTCCTTATGCCCCCCAACCTTGCTTCTCTCCCGAAAGGTAACTCTTCCCCGACAATTGTTTGCCCTTTTCATCCCATGTATTAAGCCGAGGTCATTATAATCTTGTTCATCATTTGGATGCTCATCTCATGTCCCTTTCCGACTACCTCACTGCTCGTTCGCACACACTTTTGCATCAACATCGTCATCATCATCATCATCACTGAAGGGAGGAACGTAATGAAATGGGAAAAGGAGACCCTTCGAACGTATGTGTTTGTGTGTATGCGTGTGTACCCGCTTAACTCTGTCTTCATTCATGCCTAGAGGTACCTTGGGTAACCGTAAAAAAGAGCAACAACCTAATCAACATGCCTGCAAAGAAAGAAAACCAGAGAGAACGCCAACCCCGATGATGCCTTCCCACCATCCATCCGACCACCCCACCTTCCAAAGCCCACCAAAAGTCCCAATCCTGTTCCAGACTCCTCGGGAGAAGAAAGAGGTGCGATGTGGATCTCCTTCACGTCAATGCGTTTTTTTTTTTTTGTTTCGCTCGTATCATTGAACGCTAATCGGCTTCATGACAATGTCGGTGTCGGTGTCGGGTTTCAATATAGGAGGCAGGTGTTTGCTAGTGTTGATATAATTCGGAATTCCATTAAATTGAGAAAACCAATTGGAACTTGATCTAGCGAAGACGAGTAGTCGTAATGTATAGACTTTCATAGACCCTGCACCCAGCCGGATAAAAGCATCACTATAAAGCAAAGACAAAGGGAATTGAAACCAGGGGGGAATCGTATGGACTGTGTCTGATGTTGTAAAAAGAAAATCAATGCATGAGTTGTGTGTGATGCATGTTCGTTGAACCGCTTTGGATATATGTATCTCGCAACGCCATGCAACAGGAGAATATGCTTTGCTTTCGTAATGCCGCGCCAACCCCATCAAGTTTCCCAACTCCTCTTCCCAGTAGACATTAGACGCAAAACGCCATGCAAGCAGCAAGTATCCCGGGAGGTGTATACCGGGGGGTATCAATAACGGATATCGTTCCGTAAACGTCCAAATCATGGCGTGGCGGCAATGCACCAATGGCGGTGGAAAGCCCATGCACTTTTCTGGCATTCCTTACTGCAGTATTTGGTACGCCGGCAACGGCGGCACTTCGCAAATTGCCTTGTGTACTCTTCCCATTTGCCGCACTGGTAGTAAGCGCACTGTCGGATGCCTCCCCGGGTATCGTCCTTTCGGCACAGGTTTCTCATAACCACCCCGGCCCAGTATTGCATGTCTGTGCTGTGGTACCGGACTGTGAACTTCTCCACGAGGGGGAAGATGTTTTGATCATTGGGGAGGAGGTATTCCTCTTCGCACTCTTCTTCTTCTGCCTCCAATTCGGCCTCCAGCTCGGCGGGATCAATGCCGTCGAGAAGTTTGATCTCCTTGCCAATCTTGAGCTTGGGGACAAGGTGGCATTTCTGGAAGTACTTGCGAAGGTTGCAATACTTTGATACATATGCCAGCAGCTGCAACGACATCAACACGTCCTCCTCCCTGGGCATGGCAGCGAGCATCTGCGGGTTAGGAGTTACGTGGCGATCCAGCAGGTAACGCGGGACACTTGAATTGGGCATAGACGGTTGTGCGGTGTTCGCAATTGTCGGCCTATTTGGAGACAGACCGAGGTTGGTTACTTGAGTCGGCGTTGTATTGTTTTCCATGCTGGCATCCACGGCACCTTGGTGGGTGATGTTAAAGGTTCCAGCTTCCTGAGCCTCCGAAGCCGTCGGGGTGGCCAGGTCAAGAGCTGCACCAGTCAATATACCATCGCCATCTTCGACCGAAACCTGCTGGATTCCAACCTCGTTTTGTACGTCTGCGGTTCCTGACATCTCAGCATCCTGGTTTTCATCGGATGCTACGCTATCGGTGTTCATATCGTCTGTCTCGGCAGCGGTGGAATGTTGATGGCGAATTGAAGGCCGACGGCGAGAGCGGCCATTGGGGGCCAGGATCGAAGGGGGCCGGACGTTAGTCGGCAGAGGTGTTGTTGGCGAGGCAGGCTGGGATGTAAGGTTTGCGTGAGCAAATGGCGCCATGTTCCGTAGGCGATCGGTTTCTCGCACGGCTCTGGCAAAGCCATCGACGTTCTCGACAGATGATGGCCCGGCCGATGCAGGCGGCTGACTTTCATGATGAGTAGGCGAGGGTACAGCCGATTGTGAGTCCTGTGTTCTAACACCATGGTGATGGTGATGTGAGCGGTGTGCAGAGAAAGGAGTCCTTTCACCAAGGGTTTGACCGGAGAAGCGGGAAGCGGTCGGGGTTGTCTCAGTATCCGGTGCAGCAGTTTCCGTCGAAGGACCAGCCAAGGTAATTGAAACATCAATAGGCTGAGGCGCAGCCTGACGACGGAAAGCGCGTTGGTCAACGTCTACGTTGGTGGGCCTAGAGGAGAAGCTTGCGGATTTGTGCACCCGGTTGCTGCCACTAATCCTGTGCCGGTGATGGGGATCCGACTTGTGCTTTGCTTCTTCAGCCTTCTCGCGGACCCTTTCGATGACTTTGATGTAATTGTCGAGGATGGTAGCGATGACGGGGACCATGTCGGCCTCAACAACGCGGGTTCGGACATTCTCCGTGCCTCTTACACCAATATTGACCACGCACTGGAAGGCCAGATTCCACTTCCACATGTCCATCATATCCTTGCTGCGACCCTCCTTCAGGATGCAGACTAATCTTTCGATACCGCCATCGACGGTAAGAATATCTCGGATACGTGCCGATGACGTGGTCAGATAGGCGAGATGGTTTAGAGAGTTGATCAATGGGAGGGTCGAGGTGCAGTCGAGCGCTCGTCGGTCATACAAAGCCGTGGTGATGCCAACGGACGCCTTGTTGACGTTGGGTATGCTGAAGTTGACTTCCCTCATCTTGGCTTGCTACCACGAGTAACGAGGTAGGCACCAGACGGGGAGAGGAAGATGGAATACGAGTGTTGCGGAAGACGGTCGGTCGGACGTCCCAAGACTGTAGGTGGTCGCGCCGTGACACGCGGAGGCTAATGGTCCGTGGTCAAGCGTTAGAGGGTATGTATGCGATAGGAATCGAGGTCGATCTAGATAGGGCGCGCACAATGCTGTCGAGATATAGAATTGATGAAGCAGTTTGGATGTATAGTTGATGGTTTGAGGACGATGGATGGCTGGTCGTAGTGAGAGCGTGATATTGGCGAGATGGGAGATGATGCGAGCGGATTCTGGATAGAGTGGGTTGCTGGGGGCGAAACCAAGATTTCAATTCAGCGCCTATATCGACCGAGGGTTGAGCCGCAAGGATTAGGACCCCGTCTGAGGACGGTTGATGGGGATGGACGAGGGTGATGGTCAAATGCCTCAGCCGCGGACGAGGAATCGGAATCGAAGGAAGGAGCTGAGGAAACGGAGGAGACGAGTGCGTGAGGAGTATAGGAGTATGTCCGGTCGGTGCGGTGCGGTTGCGGTGCGTCGGGGGTTTGAGCCCAAGCAACGGCCAAACAAGCAATTCCCTTTTGCTGGTTCCCTTTTGGTTGCAGTACACCCTAGGAGTCTGGGCAATGAGCGCCTGGGGCGGTCGGAACGAGGGCGCGAGGAAGAACGGCCGGGGCCGAAGATTGGCGATTGGCTTGGCCAAGTGGAGGCTTCCAGTTGATCATCCAGGTATCGCGAGGATAGCTGAGAAAATCTGCTGCAGAAACGGCTGCAAAGATGGGATGTCTGACGGGATTTGATGCGATGCGTAGAGGTAGGGGAATCAGAAACCTATGATGATGCCTCAACTCTGTGGGAGCTGGGAGACGGGAAGAAAAGAAAAATTGGAAAAAGCTGCAGAGCGTGCTGACGAATGTGGAAAACCAAAGTGGAAAGGAAGAAGACCACCCTCGGGTCAATCTGATGGAGATTATAGCGTTGTCGCTGACCCTTGCCTGCTCATGCCTGGACTGTTGCGCTTCTGAGTTCCGTCGTAGTGGAAGAGGAGAGGCCAGAGGCCAGGCAGGAAGTGAAATTGCCGAAAGACCTTCTTCTAGGTTGGTGGTGACTTGCCCGTGGACTCTGGACGACGCAGCAAAGACACTGCTTCCGACGGGACTGACAGGCGGGAATGCCAAGTGCCAAGATGCGTAACGTTCTGAACCTCAGCTGTGACTAAGGTACTTATCAAAGGTTGAGGTTTGTTTTTCTGTACATGTTTTTTCATTACCTAGGTAGGTAGTGTCAGGGCACCGCACAGACCCAGCCGGCAAGCGCACGCTAAAGACGACCCGCTACAGGTAATTTATGGCTGGGAGTTCAAGGCACGTGCGCTAGCGGCTGCTTTACCGCCGATCCATGGTTCCCTCGTGTAAATTTCAGACGGAAGGACCTTGCAAGGCGACATCCGCTTCAAGTACGAATCAAGCGATTGCTGCTTGCTTCACATTTTCATCCTATTCTATACATCAGTCATGATTCCATCAGTTAGGTTGCCTTCTCGTCTAACTTACCCTCTTCTCCTACCTCTACTACCTTTGCGCGAATCCGGCATGGTGACCGTTGGAGCGGAAAGGCCGATTGCATTACTTAGCATTAATTACGTTCATTTCCAGCTTGCTCGGAGGCGTCAAGCGGAGGCGAAATGCCCCGTAATTACCCACAAAATACCGGCCTGCCTGAGCTGCCGTCACGGAGCACTCCAACAACAGTCCCGCTCTTTCTACGGCGGATCGGGGCGGAGGATAGCCGTAATGGGCGGCAGCATGAGCTGATATGATGATTCCCATGGACAAGGGAAGCCAGAAGAGGCAAATTCACCTGAGAAGCTGTTGGGCTCAACACGGAATCAAGACATGGAATTGTGTGGGGGTGGATGAGATTCTGGGGATTGATGTTTGCCATCCAGCCATCGAAGCCGGGCATCTTTCCACGGCGCAGCAATGGATTTGCATATCATATCCATCGGAGCACAAAGTGGACGGGCTGTTCAGCAATTAACAACAATGATTGACACCGAGATTTTCAGACTCAAAATCCACAGAACGGTCCAGCCAGATGACGGGAACGTTTGCCCCAACACGTCCAACATGTTCGAGCGCTCCAGCTGGTCTTTGTCAAACTGTTCCATACCGGTCCAGTACAGACGTCCGGTTGTCTGCTATGCCCATCAACTGATTTGGATACTCTCTCTGTTGCTTTGTTCCCAACCAAAACCCATAACCACCCAATGGCCAGGTATTAATCCCGTTGTATCATTCTCTTGTATCACCACACGCCGTAACCCACCACGACGCATGGCTCTTGGCCACCCCGCCACCTCTCCCGGATTTGTTCGTTATGCATCAAGGCTCATCGGCTCGAGAGAAGCGGCTCTCGTCATTTTCAGTTGTGTGGGTGTGAGGAACCATCACATTGACTTTCCCCTCTCTATGAAACATGTCCCCTCACAGTAAGAGTGCCGGTGCCGATGTGACAGTTCTGCATCAGCATTGGAGCTGCATACTCTGGTGATCTTGGCATCTTCTCCCCTCTTCACAAATGTCAAGAAAAAATCAAAAGATGGTGAAAAGCAGCCCGTATCACCGTCAGGACGAGGACCAAATGAAACTTACAGAAATTCTGCGATATTAACCACTCCTGGGCATGTCTTGCTAGGGAAAGCCGGCTTGTCATTTGTGACTTGGCGGGGCTTTCGAGTTTCAAATCTCCGAACGAATTCGTAAGAAAGAACCCTCCGTCACCTCACCAGGCATCCCATACATAACCTCATCGGACCACACGGTAACAGCCCGACGGATTCGTGTCTTCGGTCCCCGCCAGGGCTGAGATTGCCGCCAGAAAGAATGAAAAGCCGAGGGAAAAGCCCAAGCATTTGCATACCCATTCCCACATGGCGAAGGGAAGGATGCAAGCGCGAGCGCTTAACTTCTTGGTCAAGTTGATAACGGATGTCATTGGTCAACACTCATTCTTTCCAGCACGTTTTGAATCCTATGTACACAGCCGCAACCGCCGTCGACTTTGATCGTCCTTGCAGTTGAGAACCTTCAGTGGAGAGAACCAAAAACAGAAAGAAAAAAAAAAGAAGAAAAAAAGCCAATACGGGCTAGCGGAATGTAAGTTGCTTGAAGCCTCCGTCGATAAGCGCGTCTATTCTTCTTCGTCTGAACCCACTGAAGAATTTTCTTTGGAGGATGTCAACAACAACAATCTGGACATGTATCGCAACTGAAGTTACACGGATACAGCGTGTACATATGTATTGGATCACGATCCGAAGGCTTGGCGATATATGCTTGGCTTGGGGGCTTCCCTGAAGATTGACATACCCAACCAAGCTAATGCCGATCGCTTGTGAATCGTGTTTCCGAGTACAAATTCCCCGACCCATCTAGAAATTGCATGATGTGCTTCGGTTACGGGTTCCCAAACCACACAAGCACGACGAGACACCTTGACGACCGGGCACCATCATGAATGAGTTCGACGAACCTCGACGTCAACCTCGCCCGATCCAAGACACCTGACTGCCATCAAGGTGCCTCACTTATCCCTATAACAGTCCCGGAAATCCCGCCAAAAGGCCCGTTGTGATCACGCGATCGAAAGGATAGGGGGTTTAAATTACGACATTACCTCTACAGGAAATCGATGACCGAGGGAAGAATGACAAGACCAGCGACGTGAAATGCGTTGACGAACGATTGTGTTGGTCGGGAGATGAGTTGTATGCTGTGACACAATGAATGACCGGGAAGAGAAAGTCCGTAGGAACGCATTCGAGGTGTTAAAGTTGGTGTCCTCTTTTCGTTCACTCGAATTTTTCTTTTTCACCCTTTCGCCATATTCCCTCTGGTGCTATATTACCTTCCCGGTTGACCAGCGCTGCTGTTGGGATAGTTCAATACGGCCCATTGCCTATCTGCTATCTGCTCCCATACATGTCAAGTTGTCCCCACGATGTAAAAGAATCCAAGATAACCAATAAGCAGCCCCCCCCC
>HF970765.1:31686-50006 GCA_000604205.2 Neurospora africana FGSC 1740
CCATTCCGCGAGTCCTGGGCCACCGATGTTTCGACTTTCGACACCATCCACCCACATCCGCCAGCTTCACTTCTTCAATCTTTTTCCGAAGCAGCCTCTTGCGCTCCCCCGTCTCCCACGTTTCCCCCGTCCATCCTGTCTACGCCACCCGGAGCCTGGACACTGCAGATTCGCATCTCGATATCCCCAGACGATGGACCGGCGATAGCCTCGATTCGCCATCACGGACTCTAGAATAGACCCCTGAGCCTCGAAACGAGCTTACCCTTAACGAACGACCCGACCACGGTTCCTCCGGCAATCATTCTACCTATCCAATAGTGGTCATTATTCTACAACCCAAGACCGCGACTGCGTCTTACAGAGACATGATCCTTGATGGACGCGACGCCATACATAACGCCTTCCACCTCGACCGCCCTCGATCCCCCTTCTTCCTTACACGCCACCATGGCGCGCCGCTGGGCTAGAAAACTCGAGCGCTACTGCTGCACATGCGTCACCTACTTTCCCCTCGCCTTCGTTTACAGTATGACAAGTTGGGCTGTCTATGTCGATGTCTCGCTTAGTACGACCCAATCTCGTGTCACTTGGCTAGGTAGGTCGACCCCCTCCCCGGGTCTCAACATCGCTGTTGTGCCTGCTGACCTTATCCCCCACAGGTCATTCCTACGCCATCATCGCCGTTGTTCTCTACCTCCTCGCCAACTGGTGCTACACATACGCCGTCTTCACTTCGCCCGGGAGCACCACCAACGAGCATGGCTACAGTACTCTCCCTACACAAGCGCCCCCTACTGCCACCTCCTTCACCGTCAAGTCCAATGGCGAATTCCGATTTTGCAAAAAGTGCCAGGCACGAAAGCCCGACCGCGCTCATCACTGCTCGACATGCCGCCGCTGCGTCCTGAAAATGGACCACCACTGTCCATGGCTTGCAACATGTGTTGGCCTGCGCAACCACAAGGCCTTTTTGCTGTTCCTAATCTATACTTCACTTTTTTGCTGGGTCAGCTTTGCCGGTTCGGCATCGTGGGTGTGGGAGGAGATTATGAGCAACACCACCTACGTCGAAACCCTCATGCCGGTCAACTACATCATGCTTTCCGTCATCTCCGGAATTATCGGTATCGTCCTGACCGCTTTTTGCGGATGGCACATATACCTGGCTTCCCGTGGACAGACCACCATTGAATGCCTAGAGAAAACGCGCTATCTCTCTCCGCTGCGCGAATCGATGCAAAGGACCTACGTCAACCAGCATACGCCCGGCCAAGGTATTGCGCTGCCCAAATATGGTCAGCAACTACTGGACATCCACCAAAACGCCATCCCGGGAGTCACACGACCAGAGGAAGGCGAAGAGATGCGACGGATGATGACTCCTTCGGGCTCATCACAACACAACGATCTTGCCGCCCAGCACAATCCCGAACTCCAGGCCGGCTCCCGCCGCTTTACGTACGACGAGATGGAGCGCATACGCGCCCGTAAACGCTACGAAGAATATTTGGATGAGCAGGACTCGACCAAGCTGCCCCACGCTTTCGATCTCGGGACACCGCGTAACCTGCTGCATCTCTTTGGTACCAACGCCTGGCTATGGCCCTTCCCGGTATGCACCACCATCGGCGACGGTTGGAGCTGGGAGCCGAACCCGAAGTGGATCGAGACCCGCGATCGCATCGCTCGCGAGCGCGAAGAGCAACGGCAGCGGGAGCGACAAGCCGGATGGGGCCCAGCCGACGACGACGATATCACGCCCGTATATACACCTACATGGACGCCGCCCAACCAACAACAACCACAGGGTGGTGCGGGTCGTCACTACCTGCAGCCCTCCTCTCAGCCACAAACACAGCGCAACAATAACTCCAGCAGCCCGTCATTCACCCCTTCGCGACGCACACCAAGCAAAGCTGACCGAATCTTGGGCCGCGATCCCAACATGTACGCCGATGAGGAACCAGTAATATACGGCAAACACGACGTCGCTATGAGCACACTGAGCCCAGCTGGCCGTACTCTGGTAGTAGAAGACGACGTTGACGATGACGATGACGACGAGGACTACTTCCAAGATGCTGGCCGCAAGCAGGAGGATGCGGAGCATAATGCCCTGAATGTAGTAACAAACGGGCGATGGGGTCGCTCTGCCGGCGCAAGCGGAGTGGGATTGCTTGTGCATGGACGGCCTGGGGGAGCGAGGAGTCCCATTAGTCCTATAAGTCCTTCTGCTGGGGGATTTGGTGGGAGCGCGAGGAATGGGGAGAGGAGGTCGAATGATGATGGTGTGGATTGATTGAGAAGTGTCCTTGATTCGTGCTTGTTCTCTTCTTTTCCTGTTTTTACGTGATCCCTTTATTCCATTACTTAGTTTCCGATTTAGCCTTTAGCGAAACGTACCGTACCATACCATAGGGTTTTTCTTGGCTTTCCCAAACATCAACAATGGTTGAAATCTCAAAGCCTAATAGGCGTGGGCGAAAGGAGTAGGAGTAGGTTGGTTTGCGTGGCGTGGCGGTGTTTAAGAGGTAGAATTCAGGTTATGTCGAGCAAGCAAAAATGTGCATGGGCTTGGCGTTCATTTCAAGATGGGTGAATATACTGAACCTGAAACTGTACCGTACCCGGAGTCACTCGCTGTGAGTGAAACTCTTGTCTATGTATTTGTTTACATGCCCCTGAACATCGGATCTTGGCGGCTGCGGAAGGAAGCGAACGTAACCATTTTCATCAGTAGGTGTATGTAATCCCCCCCCCCTTGAAGTAATCTGAATAGCGACCCAATTGCATAGAGGAGGTATCTACAAGCTTTGCTGGGTCGCATTTGCATCCGAATCAAATCCGAAAGAAAGCAAGATTGGCACAAAAATGGTAGGTAGCAGTACGCTTGGATAACTAGGTAAACCAAGAAAACCCGTAGCCATAGCCAAAACAGGATCGAATGAAATAATGGACATGAAGAGAAATAAGAGGAACAGCAGAAACTCGTAGTTGCAAGACCAAACAACCAACCGAAAGGTTGTGATCACCACCGCCGCAAAACATTCTGAAAGAACTCCCAGTATGCTTGCATGTCTTACAGACAGTAGTAGTGGTTGCCTTCCGAGATGACGTGATGCCCCAATGCAAAAAAAGTGAGAACCTGCCCGCCCACCTGTGCCCCATAAAGTGTTAACTCAGATCTTTCCGGTCCCCTTGTTATGTCCGTAATAAAACCCCTTGCCATGCTTTCCGTTGTCCTTTTTCTCTCTCGCTCATGTCATATCTTTTTCTTTGCGCATGGCAAAGTTTGATGCATCCTTGATATGCTCCCCAGAAAAAAACATAAGTTCCTCCTATCCAAGATGTATGTCTGTCCCATGGATTTCCCCAGCTTCCTCGCCACAGCCGGACAAGGAAAGCTCATTCAACGGCGCGAGGTGTAAAATAGAAATGATATCACTTTTGTCTTTCCCTGTTTTCCTAAGCCAGCCCGGCCTTCTGATCTCTCTCTCTAAAGTTTGCCTCGCGCCATGAAAACCTCAAAGCAGCCCTCCCGATGTTGATATTGCCATAATCAGAACAGAAATCCGCCGCCAAACAAGAGTTAACGCATTGTGATGAATAGAAAGCAATGAGACTTGATACACCAACTGATCCAGCCCTAGATGCAACCCTAATGATAGAAGAGTCTCTGTCCATCCGAAAGACAGGGAGAAATGATACAAAATCCTTACAAGGGAGCCGAATCGAAACGCTCGGCGCCAGATCTGGGAATGTTTGGAAATTGGGGGTATAGGTATATGTGCTAGATCACAAATAATGAAACAAATCGAAAAATGGATCATAAACATGCGGCCTCCCACACAAGATAAAACAGATCGTGAAGTGCTCCGAGATAGTGATGATACATGGTCGCTCGAGATGACTGAATATCCCCGTACCAGAATGAAAAAAAATGGTGATAATGATACAGTACGGAAGCGAACCGCATGAAACGACTCAGGTCCGGCCGCTATCCATGCTGGATTTGGGGCTGATGCCGGACTGATTGAAGATGTTCTTGATCCTGCTAACACTGTTTCTTGGAACTTCACTGGAGTAGGCAACCATGATATCGGTAGGTTGGCTCTTGGTAATCTTGCAAAAGAGAGTCGAGAACAGGTAGTTGTACCCGTTGTGATCAAGCAGCGGTATCGTGCGGTAACCTTGCTTGAGGCCGCCAAGCTTAGCTGTGAAAGTCGCCAGGGGGGGGCTGCGGTCGTTGTATCCTTTGTTGTCGCCAAGCTTCACGCTCCAGCGCACAAAGATGAGATCAGGGTACTTGGTGGTAACAGTGAACTCATAAGAGTTATTGCCTTTGAAAACGGGGTTGAAGCCATTGTCTTTGACGATGTCGGTGCGATATTTCAGCAGCGTTTCCTGAGCTGGCGCGTTTGTAGCACCGTCTTGCTTATTCCTCTTGTCATCGGCCAGGAAAATCTCGACTTCGACGTAGGGATCAAGTGTCCGCCCCTTAGGAAGATTCAATGGCCTCATCAACTGCTGCGCAGAAATGACCTCGATCTTGAACGAGATCTTCTTCCGTGGTCTCTTGCCCAATAGCTGCCCGGCAGCATCCGTCGGGACGACCTGGATCTGGCGTCCCTCGAGGGGTTTGAGAACATAGCCGGACAGGTCAGTGCCACTATCGAACATGGCTTGATTCAGTTGCATCCCTAGATCGAATGTTTGCCAGTTCAGTGCCGCCATTTGAACCCCGCGCTTCCAATAGAGGAGCGGGTCAAAGTTGCTAGAAGATATCCGACCTCCGTTCGGATACACACGCATAAGATAGCGCATGTTGTGACGGTACAAAGCACGCTTTGCTTCACCCGGCTGGCTTCTCTCGGCAAATGTCTTTTCTTTGAAGGAGAATATGTGGTTGAACTTTTTAGCGTCGGGGCTGTCAAACCCATCAAAGTGAACACCCATGCAATATACGCCCAGCTCACCAAGGACAGGATTGATCTTGCTCACCACCTTCTTCCCCGAGTCCTTTTCAGCATCGCTCTCGTATTCGCTGGGGCTGCTACTAGGCCCCCCGTGGGAATGAACCTCGCCTTCCGTGATGGTGTTGATCTGCCGTGTCGAGCGCGACAATGGACTTGGACTCAACGAGGGGCTTCCAGGGACGGCGACGGATGTGTTATCCATGGGCGATGATAAAGGTGATGGCCTCTGATAAGGTGAGGGTAGGCTGTTGCCGCGCCTCCGACCAGGTCGCTCAGTCTTCAGCGACTCCTCAGATGGTGCGCTAGGTACTGGCTGAGACTTTTTGACCTTGATGAGGATGCGCTCAACCAAGTCGGACGGTGAAGGAAGTCGATCCGAGGATGGATCGAGGGGCGCCCGGACAAGCTTGTCGCCGAAGATGTCAATCATGATCTTTGCCATATTGGCCTGCGTTGCAGCGTTACAGCGGACCTCCAGCGATATCCAGAGAGGGAAGCGAGACTTGACAAAGGCATACTTGTTGATGGTTTTGATAACCTCTTCAAACTTGATCCTTGTGGTCCAGGTGTGGCCGTGTGACACATAAGGCTCGTCGTTCGGGCCGTCCCAGCAGTCAACTTCAACGCACCTGCAACCACGCTCAAGTGCCGAAATGTAGCCTTCGACACTGGAGATTCCACGGACTTGGCGACCAAGGAGATATGTGTTGTGTGAGCTTGAGATATAATACTCATTCATAGGTCGGTCGAGAACATATTGGGATGGCTCCTGGACAAGCAGATTGTTGAAATGCGAAGTGAGAAATCCAGTGAAGCCAGCCTCAGATATGGTCAATGACTCGTCCCCGCTGATGATCTGCTCAGCATCCTTGGACCTGCGTCTACGCGCGAACTGAGAGAAGATATTGTTCCAATGCGTAAAACCTTCCTCCACGTTTTCGCATTGAATCTCCTTCAAGAAATGCATGAATTCTTGCCTCGTCATTCCTGCTTTAGGGTTGGCCGTATGATTGTTGAAGACGTGGCTTATCTCAGACCTCACCTTCAATAGCCGCACGAACTCCTTGAACTCATTGAAGTTCAAATTGGAAGGGGAGGTGGGATCGCAGACCCCATTGGAGGTAGCCTTGGCAGCTTTAGCAGCGTTGAAGTTGTCGCGGATCTCTGTTGGCGAGAGGTGCATGTGGAGAGAGCGACAGATTCGCTCAATGTCAGGAAGTTCGATGATCTCGCCTTCGGCCGGAATGTTCCTGTCTGCGTACTTCTTTCTCATTTGTCGTTGCCAAAACTCATGGACGGCCTTTTCGTTGGATGCCATCAGGTTTGTCGTGAAATCTTGGCGATACTGAAGTATGGCGTTGAGTGTTGTGATCCAATTCCGAAAGTCAATGGAATTCAGGGCAATGAGATGCAACACCTTGGTCCCCGACTTTTCTGGGACCGTATACAGGATTGAGAAAAACCTGGGCTCTTCAGATTCTTCAACCCCGGCGTCAAGGCGGTACTGTCGAATGTCCTCGGCCGTCCTTACTTCCTTGATGTCATCGATGAAAACAGACTTTCTCCCTGTTCGGCTCTTGTCCCACCATATCTTGGAAGTGTCTGGATCAAGGGTGAGGGTAATTCTCTTTTCTTTTTTCTTCTTGCTGATTTTCTTCAACATGACACCTTGGCGTAAAGCGACCGGAATCTCAGGCCCAATGCTTAGGGGAATTTGAGCGTCTCGTAACCCATCGAACGGACCGGCGTCATCTATAGCGCACTCATCATCTGATTCCAGCAAGGGACCTCTGTAGTTGTGTTCCCCGAGTGGGAAGGTGTTGCTCCCACGGCGCAAAGACGCCACCATCGGGTCGGCATCCCGATTGACAATGTTCATTGATGCTCTTCGTGTAAGTATGTCGCGCGCTTTGTTCACTGTATTAGAAGCACGACGGACCAGACTGCCCGCAAAGCTACTTTTGGACAGAGCCTCGCCCATAGCATTCTGTTGTCTGGGGATCTTCTCGCCGACTTTCTCTCCATTCTTTTTTAGCGAGTTGCTGCTTGTCTTTGATGACAAAGGGGCCGGGGCGAGTGGCTCAGGGAGATTGAGAGGTGTAACTGGTTCCTCCATTCCCTTAATCGTAGAAGCGTAAGAGTCCATTCCCTTTATCGTAGAAGAAGCGAAGGTTGCGGGGGAGCCCTGGAGGGAGCTGCTTTCTGTGAAGATGGCGCCAGCTGTGTCCGGTGTCAAGGCCGGAGAGGGCTGTTGTGAAGTGGGTGAGGCAGACGACGTGCTTATGGCGGACAGCGGAGGAACATTGGAAACCTGGGGCTGTAGCGTGAGAGTTGTCTGAACCTGAGCAGGACGCGCCCGCCGCGATGGTGAGGTATTTGAGGCCATTGCTCGGGATATAGCCTGGGGCAAAGTCGAAGGGGAGTTATGGGAGACCAAGAGAGCCTCTGTGGTTGAAGACATGATGTTGGGTAAAAGGGAGAGGTCCCCTAGGGGCAAAGCCGTTGCAGGGAACCTTGGACGAACAAAGTGATGGACCAAGTCTTTTCCTGATGAGTTGTGCCACGAACAAGGAGGAAGAAAGCCGAGATTATATGTGATGAGAAGTCTTTCGTCGCATCTTCCAGGCGTTGTCCGGCTAGTCTGGGTCCCCTATTGTTGTAAAGGAAGAGTGCGGGGAAAGATATATAAATGTCGACGGGTCTGACAAGGCGTGGATTGCAGGAGGGGACGTCTTGTAGCAGGTATAGCGAATGGTTGTGGACAATGACCGAGTCCCACTCTGGCGTTTTCTCTCTTGCTCTCACGCACAAGTCAGCAAGTGAGGAAGCAGAGGTAATAAGGCGTACGGGGGTGAGCAGCAGGTCGAGCTGAGTAGCCTGTAAGGCAGGTAAGTAGGTACCAGGCAGGTTGCAAGTATCGCGGTCGTACTGGTACGGGGTCGGACCCAGGTATTGTACACGGGACACCTCGAAGCATGCAGTGGCAGGTGTAGGATTTTGCGAGGAAGGGGCGGGTAAGGTATGGGCCGCCGCCGCCGTTTTGTGACGGTCTGTGAACCCACGGCAGAATGATGAGGTGGCAGCCGTATGCAAGCTGCTCCTATTTGGGAACCGTCCAGGATTGGAGAGTTGAGGGAGGGGGCAGCTCGGTGATCCACCAGACGGCCAAGAAACGTTGAATACGTTGGATGGATGGAAGCCGCTCGGTCCAGTGAGTACGGGTACCAGGACTGCTGGGTTGAATTGGCCCGTCGGATGCTGTAGCTAACGGCGTTGTGTGGTATGAAGTGCTGCAGTGCGATCCCTTCGTTTCCTGTTGAGGCGAGCTCCCGTTTTGCTACCTCCGACCTCTGACCTTCCTTGCTTGCTGGCTTGCCCAGAGCCTAATTTACGCGAACCGGCGTCTGCGTTTCTGGGTACGTAGCAGGTATCCGCGCTGCGCTTGGTGGTTGAGCCGCCCGGACCCTTGATGTCGTCTTCCTTCTTTGGGTGGTTGTGTGCTTGGAGAACGGGGAAGCAGCTTGGAGGTCCAGGGATGCGCCCACTGGCAGCGGTATACACCACGTAGTTAGCAGCAGGAGGAAGAGGCAGAAAGAAGCTGGTAAATTGGTGAGAGCCTCGAGGAAGACGGCAGGAGATAGTAGAGTGACAGGTCGGCGGTGACGGGACCGTTAACGGCGGCAATGATAGTGGTACCTAGCCAAGTGATGGTGGAGCAGCGTCGAGTTTCTCGTTTTCACAAGGAGAAACAGAAAGTGGATGAATTCAAGGATGACTGACGACTGGTGAGCCGGGTTCTGTTGCAGTGGACCTCGAGATGACTGAGCTGGATGCTGGGCGAAAAGCTGGAACTGGGAGAGGTGTCGAGAGCCGCGCAAGAGTCAGCCAGGATACGATGTGTGGTAGTGTACAAGTGTTCAGGTTGAGAGATATGTGGATGGGCGTCGTAAAGTAGCGTATGGATAGATATGTGAATCTGGACGTATTGCGTATTGTTCAGAATAACAACCGTATCAAAAAAAAAGTGTACGTATTGCTCGGGGCGTATGTATGTAGTGCGTCGAAGCAGTATTCCACTTGCAAGTCGGTAGTGGTGTACAAGTACTGTGTAGCTGCCCTTGCCCTGCCCCTACCCTGGGTTTTGGTCTGAAATGCAAGAGATCAAAAGTGGAAAAACCGATGGAAGGAAAATTTCAAGTTGGAGTCGCGGGTGGGTTCAGTGTCGGTGCAATGATGGCATTGAGCAGCTGAAATTTTCGCGTGCTGTGCCGCCGTGTATCGAACTCGATGTTCCAGCTTCGATTTTAGGTGGCCCCGCCGAGTTGAGGTGATGTCGTAAAGGTGAGGTTTCGTCGAGCAAACCTTAATTGGCGCCGTGGTGGTTGCGGTGCGGGCGGGAGCGAGGGTGGCCGAAATACGCTCGGTGCTTCTTCTTTTGTTCAGAAATGCTTGCTCTGTGCTGCTTCTGCCCGCCGCAGTGGTCCTGGGGCAGAGGGGGGCCGCCTATGCACACATCCACATCAGTGGAGACTCGGAACTAATGAGGGTGGGTAGGAAGGTGCGCCCCAGATTACAAGTGTCAGACTGCACAGTGCAGGGCCACCAGTAGGAGTTGGCCGTGGTGAGAGAAAATTACGGAAATGTAAGAGCATAACAGAGAAATAACAAAACACCATATAAAAATCTTATGGGGAAATGGCGCTCTGTAACTATTAGCGTAAGCTGTACATAAATACACACCACCTAACCTACAGTGGTGCGTACCAGTCCAGTGGTTGCATGTCAAAGCGTGGAGGTTCCGCGGAACTTGGCAGAGGAGGCAAATGAGCAAGGGATTCCCACGAACCTATTGCACGCGAGCGCTATGCCAAAAGCCGCACGAGTTGGACGGAATACGGCAGCAATCTTTGCAGCAAAGAAAATTCTGAAAGCACGCCCAGCTCACTCTTCTTCCAATTGCGACGAGTGCCCAGGCGTGCCAGGCTCATTGCGCCTGCCTAGCGCATCCGTATATCCGAAATAGTGTAGCGTCGAGCTTCAAACTTCCTTCTCCTTTCTATTATTCCTTCCCCTTTCTTTCATATGTTCACTATCTGGCCCCTCCGCCTTCTTGCTTCTGACGTCGTCCGAGTCTGACTGGATGTCCACGTCGTGTGGCCGAGAGTTGGGCAGGGAGATATCTCATATCTGAGCGTATGGGGGTGAATTGGGCTACAACAGTAGCCTCATAACCTTCCATGGCACCCCCTCACTGGCCGTAGCGGATGATCTACATTGGTTTAGGTTCATCAGGGACTCGTGGGGAAGACTGGCAAGACCAGCATCTCTCCAAATGCGTCGGAACATTTCACAATCGAGGCCGATCAGATGAGCTGTCCCGGGTCGTCCAAGTCATTCTCTGTCTCTTGTCGCCAGGCTACCGCAAATTTGGATGAACGCTGATAGGCGATCTGTGAACGGGGCCGATGGGGTACGTACAGATCGTTTAGGAGCCCCCTTTTGGGCCGTTTTTACATAATAGACAGCAATTGGGATGGGAGCAGAATCACCAAAACGGTGCCATATTAACCCTTGTCGTCTCCACCAAAGAATCACGTCTACTTGGAGATTTGGTTCCTCGACTTCTATTTATCGCTCTAACCACAAACTAATCGTCGAGGGTCAACCACAGATCCTAACTGCTATTGGTCTTTCGAACTATATAGACTAGTGCACACATACCTAACAAAGGGCGTGTAAGGTATTTCACACAAGAGGGCCCCCAGGTTGGTAAAGGTACGTGCTCAGGCTCCAAGGACATTAGATCTGAATGAGGTGCAGGCACGACTGTGATTGGTGATAGGCTGGTTGGCGAGTGACAATCGAGAAATTCATCGAATTGACATCAGCCGCCGCGACCAATCGGAAATCGGAGTGAGAACAAAATGAGGACCAGACGGTAACCTAGAGTCCTTGTCCGGAATATACCTTGTCGCGGGACTGGTGCCGGCCATGCGGTCCCGGGCCGCCGACTTCGATGACTGTCATCACCCGGCGCTTGTTCCGCTCGAGCCTGATGTGGGTTCAACGGCTGGATAGGAGAAACCCCAAGACGGCTTCGCAAGATGGAAAGCTTTCATTGTTCCCAGTCCCGTGCTCAAGCCGTGCCACTGATCATGAACCAGGGCATCCAATGAGATGGTTGGAATGGGCGCTCTCTTTGTTTGTTTTCCGTCCTTGCTCCGAGCTGACGGCCCCGGTACGTACGTTTCATTCTTGGACAAGCCAGGTATGTATAAGGGAGGTACTCCGTTATACTGGATGTAAGAAAGGTAAGTAATTTGTTCCATCCTAAACGATCCCCCCTCAGAATTGACTTTTGGACACTCAAGTTGACCCCACGCCGGATACCTTCAAGTTCCTCTCCCCATGCAGATCGCTGCTGCCGTTGATGGACAGAGGAGAGGGGTCAAGGCTCCAGTATGACCTGTTCCACGTTTACACTACACTACCCCAAATGACCGAGGTCTATCAAGATCAAGTACGGCAAGAATCAGCAATTCTGAAACATGAGTTTCCCTTGGCAGGCGGAAAATCACCATTGAAACGGCTTTGTTGGAAGAGGCGGCGTGATTTCACTGTCACTACCCTCACTACACAGTAGATTGGCTGTCGCAGCTACCTGGCCCTTCAAGTTTTTCACCCTCCACACTTAGTTGCAACGAGGATTTCGGCTAGTGATCATCAAGATCTCTCATGCATCTCGACACCTTCATGTCATCAAAACATCACCTCGCGCACGACCGGATCAATATCACCAGGTGTCGAGAGAGCTGCCTTGCGGGACCTGTGTACCTTCCATTACCTACACTACTGCGTAAACTACCTTCGGTTACCACGAATCCTGTCGTTCAATTTACGAAGCCGAGCCGAGCTGACCTCATTTTCAGCATCAACATTTCCCAGCCGTGTCGAATTACATGCGGCACGGACAGGGGCCTGTCTTGTCTCTACTTCGTGACAGACAAGAATTTCTCAATGCTCTTCCGTTTTACCCACATGGAGATCCAAGAAGATGGGTTTTCGGGAGCTACAGCCCCCTGTTGACCGTTGTACCATTGAACAAACCCGGCAAGCCACTCACTGATGAGCCGCTGGAAGAAATTGAAGCGAGAGAAAGCTCCTCGGGCCATCGTGCGTTTCGATTGGAGGTAGTATGGTACCCGGGATGTGATGCATCAGGGTCTTCAACAGCACGTTTCCCGGGTGAGGACCAATCATCTGGAGCTCGCCCATGTGGTCGTAGGCGCGGCATTCCTGAAGTTGACAAACAGGGAGCCACGGCGCCATCTCCCTCCCTCTCTTCGATGCCGGGCACCCGGTCCCGAGTCCCTTTGAAGCCATCGTAACATGTCAATAACGCTTCATGCCAAGCGGGGTTTTGACGCCAGGGACAAGGTGTACCACTGCAAGGTATGTAGTGTAGAGGATACGGTAGGGTTTGGCCATGTAGCCGAAACCGAGAACGGACAACGCCGCCTCCAACTCAACTCGCCCCTCGCCGAGTCTTGGTTTTGATATTCTCACATCCGTCAAAATGATTTCATCCGTTGTCTCAGATGGAATGACGAGGGCCAAACATTTTCCTGCGGGGCCGGATCGCATCAGCAACCTAGCAGCGCTTCTTTCGGATACGACCAACTTTGGCAGCACTAATAAGCAGAGCAGCACGCCAACGGCACGTCGACTGAAGTTGCTGCTTCCTAGCATAGAAGTCTAGGCACCTAACTGCTGCTTGCTTCCTGTAGTGACTCTTCATCTTCACACCGATGAAAATTGGATGCCGGATACGTACATACACGATAGAAGGGTTGACGGTGGCCCATCGGTACCCGATATCTTCACACGTAGGTACAGACCATTTCCGACTCACCGACATTTTGTTACGGCGGCCTCTGGCTTTGTGTTTAGCGCTAGGATGTTGCTTCATGAGGCCATCACTGAACGCCCAAGATTAGGTGAGCACCACGACCTTAGTTCCCCAGAATATAATAACCAGTACGAAACGCAGCACCTGTTGTGGGAGCGTGCCATGGATGCTAACTGTTGCGTAGTTCCATTTCTCTTCCGATGCCAAGACATATGCTGCGACTCTCTTAAACTTTACGCCGCCAATACGATGAACATGCCACGCGACTTTGACGCTTTAAAGCCATGAATCCAAATGATAGCTGCGTACGACGGATTGTACCGATGATGAGTGCCCGGAGTTTTCAGCGGCCACCGTTTGATGCCAGGTCAGAGCTGTCAAGCACGGCGCTCAACAGATCGGCCGGCCGGCATGTCGACACCTCCTGCTATCGGATCATGATCCGTGGCGCCGCACTCACTCGTCTGCCGTCGGTTGCCCCTCACTCCGGGTCCGCGACAAGACCGACTCAGATACCAGACACTGTACATCGACCGATATAACCCCACTCTCTTCCTACTAGCAGGTAAGTAACTGCACATTTGGCCGGTCATACACTTCCGGTTGGGCTTCCGCACGCTGGAGCGTTGGATCCCTTTGAATCCCAACAAGAGCGTTTGATTGATCACCATGAGGATCAGCCATCCCAGCACTGGTAGAACGACCACGCGCGTTTCAAGTTGGACGATCTCCTGTGCGAAAACCCATTCACATGGGGAGTAAAACAAGGCGTTGACAATAAGCCGAATATCCACTACGCCTCTGTCATCCAGAAACGGCCTTACTGGTTAGATGAATTCGGCGTCTGTATTGGTTAAAAGATGAGGACGTTTCGCCTACCTCTCGCGGGCTTATCAGGTTACCGCAGCTGTCAGGTATGTGTCACGAGGCTATAAAACAACGTCTTGTTACAGTACAGGGCGCTAGGAGCAAGAATTGCGCGGGTTGGATCTTATCAATCTTACCGAATCCAACAGGGCTAATATCCGTCAACATTGGTGTACCTTTAAGGCCAGGTTGGAGGCACCGTTTCAAGCAAGCCGGACCCCTCCTTCCCAAACCAATAGCGCTTAAACTAGAAGTACGCAGATTTGACATATACCAAGAACCATACTGAATAGCTGGCAAGGCTAGGCCAGTAAAGTACAATTACCCATCATCTTATTACATTGCCCGTAGCCGTAGACCGCTAAGCCGAATAGAGTAATATTTTGCCTTCGCCTTCATCACACCGCTTCATTGTCAGGCGTGATAAAGTTTTGCGCCGTAGCATACCAAGTCGACTGCGTACGCAGTACATCTTTGGCGATGGATTCGGTGCTCTACATAGTGAATGCAAATGTTACACAGTACGCCGAAGTCTATCCCTTGCTCACAACACTCCAGGTCAGAATCGTGCGAGAGACGCTGCCAGCGGGACGGCTCGAGATGACCGTCGCATAAATGAGGTGAACACAGTCCATTGCATGGTAATATACGGACTATTATTTCGCCCAATACCTAGAAGCTGGCTATGTAATTTTCACGAATGGGTACGTTTTTGTTTACAACGCCCAAACCCCTAAACGTAAAGTTCCCCACTCGTTGCGTCATTGTTAGACTCCGTTGATACCCCTGATATGGGTTCCCTGAATGTCGGGTCTCCTTGTCCGGCCTGTGATGCTTGGCTTTTGTTGTGACATTGGACCTGGCAATGGAAGCTTCTTCTTCGAACCAGCCCTACGAAACCGCCGGAGCCTTCACCTACACCTTGGCGAGGCCAGACAAGTGACATTAAGACGGCGGAAAGATAAGAAGCAGAATCCAAACACGGTTATGGTCTCATTGCTATGTGGAAGACAAGAACGAAAACCAGCACATTATCTGTTGCAGGTGCTTCGGTGGTTATAGTGATCCCGCGTCAGGTCCGTTTCTAGACACAAAATTTGCTTGTTTGACAAAGCGAAATTGCACCCGCCAAGACACAATCAGCTTCTGTCTTCGAGCCGTGCTTACGGGTTGTCTCACGGCACCCCATTTTAGGTGCGAGGGCGAGACCGTAGGCATGGTTCTAATGATACTGGATCCGCTAGGTTTCCGCATTCCCTTGGTTTCCCGTTCCTTAACTGCTGCCGTGCTCTATACAGCACGAGCGGACTGTTCGGCATCCGAGTAAGAACTATTATATCTTATATGCACAGTCAAGCTTTCTTCGTCTACCGTCACCTACATCCCATATCAGAAGGCAACTGTCCCCCAACCCACTAACAACAACATTGTGGGAAGGAGACGGGCTATCCCGTCGTTACAGTCGGAGTTGTTATGGGTCCGCCATGTGACACTGCCGTTGCGAATGTGATATCACCTCGAAACAGAAGACACCTTACTATACTACCTGCTAGAATGGATTACTTTTGCGACTGGACTCATGTTATTCCACCACCGTGCATCAATGTAACTTCCGACGAAAAAAGACGACAATGTTCTCAACCATGCCGGCGTTCCTCTCACTCTCTTCGTCTACCTATCCGCCCTCCCGCGCTATTCGACTTACGGTACCTATGAGTTTTTCAACCAGACACTCTATTCTTGTCTTTGATTAAATCCTCTTCTCTTCTTCAGTGGTTCACCACTCCATTCACGCCAAACGCTAACAGCCACTACTGCTTGAACACAACAGCTGCAATCTCTTTTCCTCAGGCACAGAAGGCTCCGGCGAAGGCCCACCAAAAGCAAACAACCATGAACTCGTGATCGCCTCAGCCCAACGGGGTTGGAAGTAAATGTCCGCCCGTGTGCGACTTGTGAGAAGGGTAGGTAGCTAAGCGAGGGACGGTTGAGTGCAGAAAACTAGGTTACGGGTGATGGTATGCAACCATCGTGGCGTGTAACAGGGTTCAGTGCTGTTTTAGCTACAATGACCTTTCCTACACCGGAATCGGGGCACACACTAGCAGGCACAGGCAACCTCAGCTCCTTCGAACAGTGGGATGCCCGTGAGGGGGCGGGAGGGCCCGCCGAAGTACCTACGTGCAGCATCTCGAAAATGATATGCAGCTTGCAGCTGCATATGATGGCTCCGATAGGTGCCCCTGCCACTGATTCGATGGCGTTTTTTCCTGGGCTCGCTCGCTCGTACGCAGTGAAGTATTCCGTACCAGCACATGGTCTCCCACCGTCCATACGTCGCGAGAGTTTTCAGTTTTCGTCGGGGCTGACGTGATGCTAGTTTCAGTGACTCAATACCTGCTTAGGACACGCTGTCCTGATGACATAATCATTGAGCAGAGCTTCGGCACAATATCGTAGGCTTCAAACATGGAGTTGTTGATCAACCACCTCCCCCTAAGATTGGAATATGATAGTGGAATCGCGCTGTTCCTCTGGCGCCCGCGAATTCGAGGGGTTTGAAAGGAACTGCGACTCTGCAAGGTGACACAAACTTCAATCAGAAAAGTCAACCAAGCGGGGGTCATTCGGAAGGGTGGGATGGATCGAGCGAGCACACTACTCGGTTGCACATGGCCTAATAGGCGGGAACCTATGCAAACTAATCAGCACCGCGACACTGCAGCTTCTCTCACTTCATCGTTGACTCCCCATAAAATGGAAGTTCGAGTCAAATATTATTACTTGTTTGAGAGAACCTATAGCTGTGCAAAGCGGAACCTGTTCCACTATACTATATTGGCTGTTAGTGTTTTCAGGTCGACTGTAACACAAGAGCCATCCGGTTGACCCAAGCAAAAATGTTATTTTTTTAGCCACTTTTTTATCTGTTTCCCCCTGTCTCATCTCCTTGCTTTTTCCTCATAACCAACGGGTACTTACCTGACACTATTGTTTTGATGGATCATGCAAATTCCTACACTATGAGCGTATCACCGGTGCGAAAGCAATTGCCTTACCGAGACCAATTGAGAAAGCACTACAGCACGTTGACACGTTTCGCAAACTTCTTTGGTCGATCTCTTTTTCGTTCCTGCCATACCATTGTCACCAGTATTGTGCTCATCGGAAGACGGCAGGGACGGAAGCGCTCGGGGCACCGGGCACAAGCCCGGTGCCGGCCGGGCGATCATTCAACGGCCAGCACTAACAGGCCCCTTGGAAGACGAACGAAATACTGTCTGTCTGTTAATGACGAGCACGTTTTCCAACCAACGAATTGCTATGGTAGTTTGATCGTCTAACAAGTACACATACTAAGATAGGTATGTATGTGAAGACAATTATCTTGTTTGATAAACATATAAATAATAGGAGTTATCTCTTGGAAGCTAGGTACCTAGGAGTATCTTGTCGGCTTGTGTACTAGCTACGATCAAGTACCAGTTTATCAATAAATCACCTCCCAAATGCCTCGCCAAATGGCTATAAGAAAGTGAATAACAACAGCTATCTAGATACGTACAGTATTGCTATCTAGCACACTATGTATGCAGTATTAACAGCAGGCACCCTTTGGTCCCGCTATGCCACTCAGTTACATCCTACCTTAACCTCCACCACCACAAGCATAAAACGAGATTGACGGGAAGCAGTTCCACGCCCTTCAAAAAGGGAATGAAGTGTATGGTGCCCCTGAGAAAAGGATCGAGAAAAGGGGATTGAGGGAAGCACCCGCTTGTCTCTCATCGGTGCCCCCAAACCATCCCGTCCATGCACTCTGATCCATCCACCCACCTTCTCAGCGTTTACTTCAGTTGTACGTCCCGATGAAGTCGACTCCGTCCTGCCCCACGCCGTTTTGGTGCCCATGGTGTGTACTGTGCCGTTCCCTGCATGTCCGTGGCAAAACTTTCCAGACGTCAAATGTCGAATCCTTTCTCTGATAACGAAAAATCGATATATCTGCTTGGTGTTGTGATAAGTATTTTTCTCCTTCTTCTAGAATAGTAAACGTTCGCTTCGTCTCTACATGCGCAAAACCGGCAAGCATTTTCCCTGCAAAAAGCGACGTTGTGCAGTTCGGCTCCGTCGGGAACTGCCATCTCCGGCATTCAGTGGGAGTGACGGAGCAGTGTACAGTGAGTGGTGCGCAGTGGACGGGAACAAAAAGAACGGAGGTTGGGTCAGTGCCCATGGGGTAAACCTTCGTGACCTGCAAAATTTCACTCCTCCGTTGAGAGTTGGAGAAAGGAAAGGGGGAAATTTCGAGGTAAGTTTCGCTAGGTATTGAAACCTTGAGCGGTGATCGCGTAACTTACGGATACAGGATGATTACAGCTTTCGTTATATCCCTCGTTACGTACATGAACCACTGTATCAACCAAGCGCGGAAGCCAAGCCTAGTGTACAACTAAACGTTTTAGTTCTCTCCTCTTTCCATCAACCTTACAAGCTCTGCCCAATGAGAAAATCCCAGCTTGGCAAGAGTAGGTTAAAAAAAAAAAAAAAAAAAAAAAAAAAAA
>HF970765.1:51069-71928 GCA_000604205.2 Neurospora africana FGSC 1740
TGACCATCATGGGGATACCCTCTTTGGTCTCAGCGCTCTTTTCTCGGATGCCCGTGGCTGATCTGGTCGAGTCTTGCGAGCCTTGGCAGGCAACTCTGGACCCTTGAGACCCATCCTTCCTTATACGCGTCTCCCTCATCATGAAGTTCTTCACTATAGGATTATCGGGTGGCGCCTCCAGGTCCGTTCCCCAGCTTTTCCCGAGACGAATTAGGTGGCGACCCTTCCGGTCCTTCCCTCTCCGGGCAGACTGCCATTTATCACTAGTCGTGGCTGCCCCTTTCGGCATCGCGCATCTCACGCGCAGAGACAGCTGATCTCGGCTACCAGCTCACCATCAGCCTAAACCTTACTAAACATTGCGTTTCATCGGAATCCCACTGTCATTCTGCTAAAGTTGGAGACGTCAAGGCCTCGAAGTCGGCCCGCAACAACAACAGTGGGCTCTGAGGCTTAGGCTGGGGGCTGATGGAATTCAGATCATGGTCCTTCCCATGGCCCAAAAGCACACCTCTCTGTCGCTGGGCGACATGCGGTCCGTATATGCACGGGCATGCGGTCGATCTCAACGACGGACAACGACTGACGATGGCGGGAGCTCCAATCTGGGGTACAGTACAAACGAAAGTGGTGGGTAGCATTGTTCAACACAATCCAGAGATCTTACCAGCATTGAGCCAACGTTGGACATTTTCAGCTTCGTCGTCTCTCTCGACACACCATCTTTTGGCCAGACCATCACGGACCACCGTCATGTCTCTACGGATGTCTTCAACGTCAGCAGGAAAGCACCAAGGCGGTGCTTTTTTTCCTGCCTTTTCTCAACCCATATGATTTTTCGCGATGAGAAGCAGGGTGTTTGGTTGCAAAAAGAAATATTGCGAACCCGGCAGGACCCTGACCTGTCATGTTTGAGCTTGTTCGGCGAAGGGCCGTCAAGCTGTCTCAAACCCCATCTTCACCGGCTTCAATTTACAGTACAACGCAGGCCAGACCTCGGTTTGTGTAACATGACAGATCTATTTCTAAACGAAAAGCCACATTAATGGCCTTCCAAACCGAGACCGTTTTCGGACTCTCGTGCACTTTTTGGCAAGACCATCTTACTTTACACAGGATATTCCATGTCCTGCTATATGGCCGCCTATATTGTCCATGGGTCATTCGCAGTAAGGCGCTCATGATGCCACTGGCCTAATGGACCAACTGCGCCTACGACGAGTCAGCTAACATGATGAAGCACAACGGTCCAGACACTGCCTCTTTCCTTCGACACGTCCTGTCGCCATTTTTTCTCTAAAAGGTTATTGACCTCCATTTCCTTCGGACTATTCCTGCACGTCGTCAGCCCTGCTGGGAGACTTAAAGTAACAGTTCTTGGACGTCGAGGTTCTCAATGTGACCTGTCATGGTTATCTTACAGGATGGACGGCAAGATGAAACTGGCATCACCTCAATTTCCTCTCGGTCATGAAAATATCGTTTCCCGGTCTCACTGCTCTCAACACTTCCCGCGTACGCCACCAATGCTCAATTGTCAATTGCATTCTCAAGACGCAAAAAAATATTCATGCGTAGGCGGAGTGGGATTGATAGTACCCCTTAACCCTGTGCGACCATACCATGAAATCAAACAGCCAAAGGGCAAAGAAGGCGTTTGTGGGTTATCGCAAATCGGCGATTGTCACGGGTACCTCACCCTCAGAGATCCGGAAACAGCAAGCACCCACGAAAGACTCCCACGCGTAGGGCACGCCGTCTTATTGCATGCAGAGGCATGGTTCTAATGAGTGAAGCATGGAAAAATATGCAACCTCCTGATTACCCTTCGGCTCTCTCAAAGTTTCAGCCACTGTACTCGATGCCGGTCAGCCCTCACTGCACTCTGCCGTGTTATTTATGTGAAAGTCACCCAATTCTTTGCTGCCCTCGGCCCCCACCGGGCTACTCCCGTTTTTGATACGGACTGGGTTCCGTCTTGCCTTTCCTAGTGTACCATCTTATCTTACCTTACCGTACCCGCTCCAACGATCAGCTGCCTCGCCCCCATCATCTGCACCGCTTACAAGCATGAGCTTGGTACTGAACCAAGGCTGGCGTTTATTCCATGTAACTATCATGATCTTCCAAACCCAACGAGCCAACTACTGCGGTTAAATTCTAACTGTCCTATCACACTCCATCATGAAGACTCCATAGAAACCCACAGGACAGGAATTTGTTCTACTTTCCGTCCATGTTCCGTCTCGGCACAGCAAAAACCGCACATTAGCTTCCTTTTCCATGTTCTCAGATTCAAACATATCCTAGGAAAATGCAACGTGCCAGCACATCACGCCTTGTTACCCGCCCTCAAGTCTCTCTCGTTCTCACTTGTTCGCATTCTTGTTCACTCATGACATTCGTCTAAGCGATTGCGAAGGGATCTGAAGGGCCCACGGGAGGCGAAAACGGATCTGGGACGGGACCCGTTATCTGCTACCCGTAGAACTTGAGGCTACAGTGAATAGTCTAGGACTACGCATGTTGACTAAACAACCATATCCATACAACAGCCAAATCAAGCTCATTTAGGGTAGTATTTTGCCCCATTCTCTATCAAACGAATTGCGCTCTTTTGCTCGATTAGATCTTGATATTGCTCCATCCAGTCAGTCTCCAGTCTCCATCCTCCAGTCTAGCCACGTCAGACAGACATGGAAACACGCCTTTTCCCTCAATCCACCCGCTCACAAATGCTCTCACTCCCACATCGTTGCGGGTTTTGCTCATCAGTGGAAATCATTTATCTTCTGGTTGCTCCTGCCTCCACGTTATGAATACTACCCAGCGCTGTAGTTATCCGTTCCTTCCCACTGGCTCTCTTGGCCGTCACTTCCCCGTAGCGTTTTCGTCTTGCTTCTACTTGCTTTGATTGCGTAGGATCTCTTTTCTCCCCACCGCATTGCACCTTCTTCTTCCAGATATCCCAATGATCGGTCTGGTTCCATTTCATGATCTTGGAGCTCTTGGACGTCTCACATCTCTCCACTCAACCTACGCTAGTGAACCGTCAGATAGGCCCTTGGCACACCGGTATGTGAGGACGATACCACAAATTTCAGTCACTGACTGCCGGAAGGATTCGAAGAAGGAACAGGAAGATACTTATTATGGAGAGATGCCCGCCGGCAGAGGTAGGTACCACGGACGGACAACACACATGCCATTTTTGGTTTAGGTAAACTGTGTACCTTACCCAGCCACGAGCAGCCAAGTACTAGTGTATGTATCTCTAACTGCTTGAGTGAGTAAACCCCACTATAGCTCACTCCGGGCTCGCTGGCGGGCGTCCATCTACCCAAAAACTCCTCGAAACTCCGTCCAAGCGGGGACCCGAAGCGAGACGGACGTACCGGATCCGACTCCGGACTCCGGAACCTCTGAGGTTGTTGCAGAAAGAAGAGGACTCCGCTGCAAATCTTTTTATGCTTCGCCCGTCCACCCGTTAGTTTCATTCGGCAGGCAAATGCTGCTCTTTAACCATTCTTCCTTCATTCATTCCCCTCCCCCCTTCTTCCAGTCTGTCCCGTCTGCCCATCTGCCCGCCAACAACTGAAGGCCCCGACTGGACCGTTGCGCCATACACACATTCAATGCCTGCCTGCCGGCCGGCCGGTTGGCTGGCGGTCAGTCCCGCCCGTGCCCGCACTTGCACTTTGCGTAACGCCGTAGGGAGCGGGACTGTGTGTACTGTGAACGATGATGAAGATCGGGAGCAACTCAAGCACACTTCATGACTATTAATGAATGGGCTGATATCTAATTGAAGCGGCTATCGAGTTTGTCGTGTCCGTTTACCCAACTAGTTGCTAACTCGTCTCTTGATAATCCTCACCGAGAAGACAATAACAGACTATAATGCTTTACTGCGTATATACATATGCAATACACTTCTTTTAAGGGGCTCAGCAAGGCAAACCATAACGAAAGTCATCATCATCAGCAGCAGCAGCAGCATCATAATCGTTCGTTTGCTCGGCTATGGTCTGCCGAAACACGCCGAAACAGAACGGTTATCTGTTCCTATTCCCAGTTGGCTTTGCTGACTGGCTATTACTGGTTAACTACCTCTACTAGTTGTTGGAGATCGGTTGGCTACGGGAGGTAACTCTAATTGGTTGGCTGAATGGTTGGTTCCCTTTCGGTGCGTTGCGTTGCGTGGCCTGCTTGCTTGACTGTCTGACTGACTCGACGAACGGTTGGGCACAGAGAAACAACGTGCTGATGCCGATGCTGATGCCAATGAAGCCAATGATACGGTCGATGATGCGTACGTAACCTGGGCACGTTGAGGTAACCAACATACAGCGCCAGCCTGGTAGGGGTTTAGTTCAAACTGACCTTGCGGAATCATGAAATGCGTTGATGGCGAGATACTATAAGTTTCATTGTCTAGTCCTTGGGGGCTGTGATGTTCACCAAGAGTGAACAGTGAGTGTTGGACATGTCAGTACCTCTATGTAAAGTGAGTGTCCAAAGGTTTGGAGCACCCCTCCATTTTGCACCAAAACACATCCACTACACTCGTAAAATATATAACCTTCTAACTATCTAAATTCGTACGTCCAATTGAGTCCGGTTGCAATTAACCGGCTCAACGAGTCAAGATAGTTTGAATTCTTGCATTGGCTTTTTGGTAGAAAAAGCGAGGTTAGAAGGTTCAACCTGGATGGGAAAAATCCGACAAGCCACTAAAAGCCTACTATAGATGCACTAAAAGATTTTTTGGGATAGAAGGTCTAAGTTTGCAGTACGGGTATATCTACAAAGTTAGGAATAAAGTACCTTTATTCAAATGGCTCCTTTAAATGAAAGGTGCATTTCTCTGTTAGAGGATATGAAATGTATAGCTTCATTGCTTTGGTGGGTATGCATTTTGCGGAGATTTTGAAAGTGCAAGAAGAGTGAAATTGAATTGGCTCACTCGAGGAACCGGAATTAATACACTAATGTCCATGGGGAGATCTCTGTCCTGTCGAACGTTTTCCTGTTGATCTTTTCCCAGAGGGAAGATCGAAAAACATGCGGGGAAAAACAAAGCTACCAAGCGGGAAAACGTCCTGTAACTCTGTCTGGTGGATTTGTTTATTCCCCCGTGCCGTTGACTTCGTTGGTGTAGTATGGGTTATTATCATATTTATCAATGCTGATTACTCTCGGTTGCGTTGATAGACACTCACTAACATTCTGTTCATCAGTTAGTACATTAATGATCCCGTACCATCCCCTGTCTATCTCATCCATGTTCCTTTCCTGTCCCTTCTCTCCCTTCTCTAACCGCTTTTCTCCAGGGTAAGGACCCCTCAACCGGTAGTTGACCGGCACCAACAACCTGACATGCGTAGATCGATAATCGAACGGGGGGGTTAGGTAGGCTTGCGAGGCTTGGTACGATGGTACAAGTTCCCCCTCGGTCTACCCTTCGCCCGAACCCCGAATTCCCTCTTTGTTTAGTAGGTAGGCTCGAGGTAGGTAAGGCGACATAGAGACAAGGGGGACATGTGTCAGAGGAGGCCCTGCCTTGTCTTATGGCGCATAGCCTCCTACTGCAGAAGTGAGGGTACGTTCGAGTCGATGCCCCTGCCTTGCTTCGAGCTGGGGCGGATGGCATGGACCTTGGATATACTCCGTTACGTAGAGGTAGTCAAAGTCTAACAGGCAACACTGATGTCAGGCTGTATGAAGACACTCTACGTCGTCGACAGTCCCCCAAGAAGGAGATCTTTGGCGAAGGTAAGATCCCAAAGCGTTCCAGTCCAGTCAAGCTTGGTTACACGCAGACAGGGTGCGATCGCGATCCAGCATGCCTTTCATTGGTTCCTGGGCTGCAACCAGACTTGTACCTGTCTGCTTTGAACGCTAACGTGATAAGGTGGTATGGTATCTATCACGATATCTGCTGTTAGGTATGATTCTTACAAGTGAAGGTGACACATCCGAAGAGAGGAGCATGTCATCCGGTTTACGGATCTCAGGCATCTCTGTGCGTTTGTGTGTGTATCTATCTTTGTGTGTGACCAGACTTTTTGTGCTTGTGCTACGCTGATATCTAGATTTGACAGCACGGGTGGGATTCAGAGGGAAACAAGATGTGGGATGAAGTTCCATTTCCTTCTGGTTGTCTCTTTACGTTTATGAACAATATCTATCATTGTAGGCAGCACACATCCACCTCTAGAATCATGTATGCAACTAATTGTATCTTCCCAAGGTTAAGTTCCAAGAAATTTCAACCAGGCCTGGTGGGTTGTGGTTGCCTTCCCGTGCTTTCCGGGTGATCACAGCAGCTGTGGGTTAGGAAACGGAAACCGCGACAGCTACAACCCAGCTGCCCCTGCCTTACCAGCACAACAATACCTCTACCAAACAAAGAAAGTGAGTTATCACTCAGCAAAGTGGAAGTCATGCCGCCATATCCCACAATGCCCTCATCACTCCTTCCCTAAACCCCCTACTCAGTTTTATCATAGAGGTATCCTAGAGGCAACCCAAGGTGTGTGCCCAGCTTTCATGATGACACTGATGACACCTAATTCATCATTTCTCTCCTCTTTTCGTTCGTTCTCTTCGGTCTTCAGGATGAGGCCTTCGGTATGGGATCCTACTTCAGTCATCCCGTGTCGAGTTACTTAGAGATCATGATAGATAACATTCTCTTCATTGAGTGGTGTATGCTGGGGTAAGATAGGTAGGTAAAACTTGATGTTTGGCATAGGTGATTAATCATCTTTCAGATGCCTCCCGTGATGTTTGAATTGTAGTAATAGCTTCAGCTCTGGGGGGTTTATGCCGGGAGGGTGAAATGGGAAAGTGCAAGCGACCGTTGGGGGTTCTTGTGTTGGGCTTACCCAGATAGGACTTTCTGGGGTTATTTGATTCTTCGCGGGAGGTAATCATCATACATGTAGGTATGGGTTGTGAGGAGTCTGTCATTCAACTGTCATCATGCCCTTCGGCTCAAAATTCCAGATGCATATAACGCTATCATGCCCCTCGCCTAAGATTTCAAGTAGAAATACTCCGAATGACGGAGTCTCAATAGTGAAGGACGGAAGACGGAACTCAAAAGGGGAAATGAGTGATTGTCAACTGGAGCTTAACCTGGCTGGGCAGTATCGGAAGACCCAACGTACAGTTTAAGACGGGGGAAATAGCATGGACTAACTGCTCACATACAGAGAAGCCACATTGACACACTGATTTCCTCGAAACCGGATGGGAAAGAATAAGTCCATTGTTCCGCCCCGGGACAGAAGAGGCTGGCTGGTTTGGTAAAGGATTGAACTTCCAACCAACCAATGCCATGCTCTTTATTTAGTGTTAAAAGGCGAGGAATACGACATGTCACGTC
This sequence comes from Neurospora africana FGSC 1740, assembly GCA_000604205.2. Classification (NCBI taxonomy): domain Eukaryota; kingdom Fungi; phylum Ascomycota; class Sordariomycetes; order Sordariales; family Sordariaceae; genus Neurospora; species Neurospora africana. The sequence continues at coordinate 58,463 of HF970765.1, forward strand.
TTGAGACTGCATTGGTTTTCCTCTCTTCGCCGGTCTGCTCCATGTCTTTTGATAAGGAAATATGGTCCTGTAGGCCGGGAGTTTCGGTATGGTAGCTAGATAGACGGGGTCTAGAGGCACTTAATTAACTCTAGCTTGCTATCGGCACTGATATCGAAATCTATCGAAAACGGAAAGTAACGTAGGCTTTCATGTTACCGCACACCCAAAGATGGAAATCAGAGGAAAAGCGAGAGACATGGGGAAGGGGAAAAAAACAAAGTGAAAGCCATGGGCAAGATGCAATGGATGCTCGTATATGTCTGAGCTAGGATAAGGGTTGTTGAGAGCGACCTGGTCGGGAAGGCCCAAATTGTTCCTTATTGTCCAGTGAGCTGGGTTGAGAGAATATGAATGGTAGTAAAGGACTAGGTTACCATTGTTTGCTACTGTTCGTTAATGCAATGGAACTGAACAGTGGCCGGCAAGTGTTGCTAAACACATAGTTCAAAGTGAATAGTTTGAGACCGTGGAGAGTAAGCCTTTTCAATACCGTTTCTGGCGTTTACCAGCCCATGACTGTCCATTTCAGGCTCGTACTTAACAACTTTGGGATTTCATCGCTGTCGCTGTCAATGTCCTCTCTGTAGCCAGCCGGGCTCGGTAAACGTATTAGTCAATCCTCATTGTCGTCGTCGTCGTCGTCGTTTTCATCGTCGTTGCTCAAGGAGAGATCCCCGCTGGTCTGGTTTCACAACATTTGCCGAGCCCATAGGGTACGACTACTGCTGTATGACCGGCATCATGCACTGAACGGTCAAATCCTGCATAAATCATCGACTTTTAACGTCGTTAGCTACATATTCAATAGTTAGGTCCTGTCTCAAGATAGCTTAGCTGGTGTCTGACTGGTCACCCTCGGGGGTCACATACATGGCTCGCCCTGTTACTGGCTCTGTTCTCTTCGTTGCCGAACCTCACTCTCTCGTTCGCTCGATCCGTAATGGAACGGGACCTACAGTGTGAGACATGAGCGCAACAATTTCCCGGTGCCTCTTGCCAAACCCTGTGAGGTTCCTTCCTCCGTTCGCTTCTTCGTACTGCTATGGCATGCTTCGGCAGCTAACCTCGGCATTGAGACACACTCAGAAAAAAAACAGACAATATGACAGAGAGATGGGATAGGGTTGATTGATGTGAGAGAGAGAGAGAGAAGTCTGTAATGCAATACCGCTTCTACTCACTCAAGCCGGTTTTATTCAACCCCTGTTCAGCTCCGGGCCTAACTGAGAGTAGCAAAGTTCAGCGAGGGAGTGTAAAGCATGCTTCCGAGTCCACCAATGTCTATCTCTCAAGCATCCCAAGCATCTGAGTAGCCACTTTGGCAAGCATGCGATCAGGACTAAACCATACCGCTATACCTGTTCGAGCAAAACCGCTTTGAGTGAGTAGAAGCGGTAGTGTTACGGTTGAATCAGCCCTTGGTTTTTTTTTTTTTGGTTTTTTTTTTTTTTTCTTTCCTTCCTTCAAGACACGCTCCGAAGTTCCAAAGCATCGGTGCCCAATCATGACGAATCACATAACAGAAAATGAGGGCTTTTCATGGTCTTTTAACCCTTACTCGCACGGTACGCTCTGCAGCTCAACAAAGCTTGAAGTCCAGATATTGGCATGTAAGATATTGCCATGTGTGCTTTTCTGCAAAGAACAGTAGAGAGAAGGGCCAAGAACGTGCATGAAGAAAGAGCCCAGGAGAGGAAAAGGAACAGCAAGTATTCTAAAATTGCCCTTTGTCGTGATATCAATTGCCCAGACAATAAAGAATCGCCAGCAAGTATCCGTTGTGTGTGTGTGCCTGACGACTGGCCGCTCTGTGGGCGTCAGGTTGCCTTAAGACCCAGATGCCATTATCCGAGAGAGACATGGATCGATAGTGCCAGTCTGTATGGATGGATGGGTGCATACATGCGCTGGAGAAGAAAGATGACAGGCTCGGTTATTGCTAAAGGCACGCTCTTTTGACGGCCGAGTCTGTCGATAATTAGTCGTTATCGCAAAATCCATGCTCATTTTCCTATTGTAGACTGTTGGGGAATCACCAATCTCCATTAATCGGGTGATGTGAGGACCCGTCAGATAGGTTGTAGTGAAGAGAGGGTTGCATGGAACATGATGAGGCTCGTGACACCAACCATGATCTCGCTCCGCTTCTTTGGTAGGCACACCATCCTCGCATCGCCCACTAATCTTAGTAGCTGCCCGGTTGATAGACAGATGGCACATAGAGGGATGAATGGTAAGTGAGGCAACAAGAAGGATGCGCCGGCGACAGTCTGGGGCAATCGAAGCCGGGACGGCCTGGCAGTGTACCCGGATACCTGCATAGAGTCAGACACACCTGACTGCCTGACATAGAGGCACCGACATCAATAACACAAACACTCGTATGCGTAGGCACACATGCGTGGCCTTGTTCGTGGCCATCAACAGAGAAATGGCGTGCTTTCGATCGGGCTTCAGGTATGATTGAGTAAGACCCTAGACGGGGTTGACCCTGTCGAGGAGTGAAAACGGTGAGCTCTCCATGGACGGCCGTCTGCTCCAGTCAGGAAACGAAGGCCGGAGTGCCGTGTCGTAGAGGGTACTTCCCCATACTCGAGTCACTTTTTTCGATGTACATTGTCGAGAATATCGTGACATCGTAAATCTGTAGTCGTGTTTCTCACCGGCTTCAGGCGGTGCTGATCATGCGTTCCTGTCTTCTCATGTTTGTTTGTCAGACAATTACCGGGTTAGAGGATCCCTCACGCCCAAAGCTACCGTTTAGGATCATGTTTCACTCCATAATGAGTTGGCGGTCGCTCACATGGTTTCCGTAAACGAAGAATAGGGCAGTTTGCGCTCCCCGAGGTTATTAATGCATGGAACACGGATCATTCATGTTATAACCAGATCTCAGTGACTCAGGACCTTGAAAGCCTCCCGCATATAGACTAGGGAGCCAAACGACGGCAAGACGAAGACCCCGCGCATTGAATCTTGTGCACAGGATTAAAAGTAACCGCGACTCCACGGAGATTCCCGTAGGCGACAGACTCTTCCAGCTCTGTGTGCTGCTACTTTGTCAAGTAAGCACAGTAGACTCCCAGGTTTCCCGCCTAAAAAATCCCCTCCCGCCATTGTTCGTACGGGAAGGGCATAGGGCGTAGCACAAGCGACGACCACCAACAGAGCCTAGAGGTCGCGTGATGTGTCCTCCTGTTTCCTAGCGCTTTCTTATTTTCATTTAGACCTTGATAGAATGCCGTACTCTCCGACGTACCTCCTTATCCCCAACGTCTCTTGGCTTCCCCACGTCTCTGAGGCCCCTGTCCACTGGTTGACCGAGTGGAAGGTGAAACAATTAAAGTTTGTAGGGGAGTGATAATGCAAGGCAAAGTGAAGCCAGCCTTGGCCCAAGCAAGTGTGAAAGAAGATGCAGGTGCAAAGAAAGTGTGTTATAGAGGTTGCCTTCTTGTGAGACTCAGTATGCCAGAGTGCTGGATATCCGGATTTCTGCATAGTTTTCGGGTCTTAGTGGTCGCTTTGTTTCCGGCCTCTTCAGCTGGACTGGGGATAAGGGAGGGACATGGAATAAACACCTTTCTCTCGTGCCGACAAGGTGCATGCTAAGGTATGTTGGAAGCTCTTCCGAGGCTTCTATGGGATGAATTGGAGGAGGCAGTCCCTTGTCGGACAGCGAGGATGGAGGTAGGCGGTGATCCATCTGTCAACCTTCTATCACAGCAAGTTCTGCCAAGATCCTCGCTGACTATTGCACGCCGGTGCATGCAAGCTGGTGCTGTGTATTCGTGTAGGGGTTGCTGTCTCATATTGATTGTATCTGCCCTCCTGGAGAAGGTCTTGGCCTGGGATGACTTGGGGCTCTGACTCGTCCGCCTTCCTCTTCCGCGAACACCCTTTGTGTCAGCCACTGTGGGCGTTCTCTGTCCTCTGCTCCGCTTTCCCTTTCCCCTGTGGCTTGAGAGTTCGTGTAGGGCGAGATTGCCTTGGGGATAAGAACCGCGGGGACGCTGGATGGCCTGCAAGGTGCCAGAGGAAGGTGGCTGATAGAGAACCGGAAATAGGAATGCCGAAGGTCGGCCTAGGATGGAGGCTGTCATGTTCAAAGCGGCAGAGGGAAAAACAGGTAGCGCGAACATGCAGGAGATGTGGGCAAGGCAACCATGACAGAAAGTGTGTGGTTGGGAGAAGACTTACCATAGCCCCCAAGAGCCTGACCAGGCGGGCATGCGTGAAGCTGGTCAGGTCAACTTGACCTGTCCTCCCTCGGCTGCCTTGGGAGATAGCTGGCATGATGCAGCTCATTCACGGCCGCAACGCGCTGGGCCATGACGGTGAGAGGGACGTAGAGGTGCCTCCTCCGAGGAGGTCTGGGCGAGGTTTGGGTGAGGTGTGTCGAGTGTATCGTGGACTTCTCGTTGGGCGCGCTTGGTGGTTGTTCCCCGGCGGTGGCCGTTAGTGGTTGGAGGTTGGGAAGAGATTGCGACATGCAGCGGTTTGGCATTTGATGTGGCATTTACCTCCGGGGTTGGCCAGCTCATGTCGCACAAAAAGCCTATCCACAGCTCTGACAGCCTTGATAGCGCTTGGGGACTGGTCGCCTTTGCGCGACTTGACGCCTTTTTGACTCCTATTTTCATCTACGTGACGGGCACCCCATTTTCCTGACCACGAAAGCAATCATTGTGATCCTTCCTTCAGGGTCGATCGGCGTCCGAAAGGGGCCATCCTAGATAACTTAGCAGAGACTGTCAGGTAGTACATCCGACTCCCTACAACGTCCCTACATACCGTGTGCACAACACGGTTGAGCACATCATCTTGGTGTCTCCGTCTTCGTCGACGAGGACAGGTCCGAGTACCTATAGCGGTGTCAGGGCTAGTCACTGTCCGTAACGCATGACGGCGGGACAGACAGACCAGACAGTGCTCGTCCGGGCACGCCGAATTGCGATGCATCTTCCTGGTAACATTGTTGCCAGGTCCGGATTGGACACTGTAAAGATCGTCCAACAACAAGGAGGACTTCAGCTGGCCAGCCGGAGTCCTCAATCATCTTTTACCGTCGTCCCCTTCCTGTCTTGCTCTGCCAGCACCTCCGTACCTTATGCAGTGTTGCCCCAAGAGAACAACCCAGAACTAATGGGGGAGGCATTGTCCACCAGCTGGCAGGCGCAGACGGGTCTTCGGCAAGTTCGAGTCTCTCTGAACCCTCATGTACCTCTACTCAGCTAGACAGACTCGTATCTGATATCAGTCATCTTATATGCTTGGTATACCACCCTGGGTCCTCCTTCCTCGCGTCGGTGCTGCATGAAAGATGATCTGATTATGGGCCAGGCAGCAAGCAGAAGTCACAATGTTGACATTACCGTTCTCTTGTCAGGAAGCCTCTACCAGCTAGTTTCGGAACACCTCTCCTGATGCCGCTCTCCAAGCTCCCGACATCGGAGCAGTACAGGCAGCAGATGGGAACTTCGCTTCGGCTGTTCTTCTCTTTCACCACTTCTTCTCAAACTGTGTTACGACACCAGTTCACGCAAACGACCAATTGTCGAGGAGTGTATGCGAAGAGACGGGCAGGTGCCATTGGCTCGGTCATATTCTCCAGCGACTTCCAGTCATGCATTAGGTTGGCTCGGCGGTTTCCCCTATTCTTCTATCCGGGAAAGGCAACCGGGTGGGCCCTGATCCCTTCCTTCCTTCGTCGTTTTGTTCCTTCTTTGCTTCGCTTCTTTCCCTTTTGCCTGGGTCAGAGTCGAAAAGAGCGGTTTGTCTGTCCGGGAAGGATGTGTGTGCCCCTCCTCATTCTTGGGTTGCCATGTGGCACTCTTCGCTACTCCGATGATCCTCCTTGCCCGCGATCATCAGGGCCGAGCAACCAACCCTTCAATTTGTGTAGCCTTTTCATCTTTGTGTTTCTCATTATTTTCAAAAGAGAGATGATCAGTGAATCAAAAGTAAATATGATCACAGTCAGTGTCCTAATCACGAAGTCGAAGTACGTCATGAGCTACCATAGTTCTCATCTTGACTAACGAGTTGTGTGAATGTATGGATGACAAAGCCGTCACATCTGCCAATTGTGCTCCTCGAAGCACGGCATGTTCTGTGAGACCGTCGGAGCCGGTTCGGCATTGGCATTGCTGTTTACATAGTAAAGCATCTGATGATAGTGGTCAGCTTCAATTGGTGATACAGACATCAAGCATATACCATTGCTTCGAAAGCCATCACTGATGTTTCACTCGTCGTGATGCTTGCTATACACACTTCGTCAATACGAAAGATACCTCAGAATAACCTGTTAGCCATTGGAGAGGCTGATGTTCCTGGACGGCTAAAATACACCGTAGAGAAGAGAGAGGTAGAGAACTCGGGTTGGCAAAAGGCAACGCTTTGATATAACGGAGGAAAGGGACATACGACACTGGAGATTTGCCGGTCATTACAGACCGGATATACAATGAACTGTGAAGCAAAGACACCTAAATCCGCATCGACGACAGCACGCAGATGTGCATAATGGTATTTAACAAATAGTTTGTGATGAAACTGCTGAACTGGAAGTGTACTGGGTATCATTCAATGGTTAGTAGTAGACCAGAAATGAGCTTGGGAAGATGCGCTGTGCGCTTAGCAATGAGGGGTATGTATACCTAGTTTCCCGGGGTTCTCCCTCTATCTATTACTTTTCTTCTCGCCACAAAAAGCTGGAGAACATCTTTTTTCTGAGCAATACTAGGAAGCCATAATCTTCCTCCACAAGCTGTATATCCTTTTCAGCTCCTTTTGACATCCTCATCTCAATTCTCGACTCTGGATACACCAGTGGTCAAGCTAGAATTTCACCATGCCAGGAAACATTCTCCTAGTCCTCATTCCCTCTGCTACATCAGCACCGGCAAGACCAGACTCCAGACCCTGCTTTTGCGCGTCCAAGACCATCCACCACCACTCCATCACCGTTAGCGCTGTGCCCTCATACTGCCGTCCGAGGATACCCAACTCCTCGGCCCACTTGATAATCAGCTCAGCCTCAAACGGCATTATCGCTGGCTTTAGCGTCTTGCACAGCTCCTCAGGGCCCATGGCACCCTTGGAAGCGATCGTGACGAGTACCACACACAGATAGCGCAACCAACGAGTTGCGTCAACTCGGCCGAACACATCGCACCAGATGGGCGTCGCGCCATCCGGCCCCATGTTAGGAGGCGGTGCTGACATGATGCGCTTGCGGAAATCGACCAGCTCCTGATCGTCGTCGTAGCGGTAGGTCTCCGTAGGCATGACATCTATGCGAAAGTGGAGGTATTTCTTGGTATACTTTCTCGTCTCGTAGTTGCCCGGTTCGAAACCCATAGGCACGTGTGGCTGGCCTGTGGTCTCGATGCGGACGCGCTGGTAGGCTTGCATGTTGAGCAGGGCCATAATCATGCCGTCGTTAGTGACATATGTGACACGCTTCTTCTCACCAGCCCGGAAGGCTTTGTCAAGTTCCCGCTTGTAGGCGAGGGCTTGAGCGAGTCTTTCCTCGTGGGCAACCTTGTCGAGCAGGTCGGTGATTCGGTTGGCAATGCGCCAACGCCAGCCATTCTGGAACCGGGCGTTGGATTTAGAGATGATGCCCTCACGTTGGAGCTGATCAACGCCCTTCACCATGAGACCTTCGACCTCTGCTCTAGAGAGGGTGGGGAATAAGCTGTTACGTTGCTTGCTGATGTGCTCCTTTGAGTATGTCTCTACCGGCGTCACGCATAGTGAACGCATAAATGCCATGGCAAGTGCCAACTCTCTTCTTCTGATATCGTTCTGTTCTTTGCTGTCGTCTTCATCAATTGACAGTGCCATTGCTTCCGACGTTGCGTCTTGAAACTTGTTGAACACCGAGCGCTGCGGATGGTTGTATGTCTCTCGCCACTCACGATCCTCAATGCCTATTCCGGTAACATTATAGTCTCTCTCGAGAGCTTTCCTGGATTTCGGCAGGTCGGCATGACGGAACTCGTCAAGGTTGGAAGCCCACTTGATGAGCCACTTCCAGTCGTATTCGAGGATATCGTCAAAATTGATCTTCGGCACGCCAACTCCATAGGCATTGAGGAAAGCACGTCTGAACTTATCAGTCAGATTCACAATACTTGACATACGGTCCTTCTTCAAAGAACCCCAAGTATGCCTGAGCTGGCTGAGCGTCATATCGGGAAAGAGTCTCATCATCAAACCCCAATCAACCACCCTGTCAACACCACCCAGCAATGTAGTGACGACAACAAACGCGGTAACCTTGACGTTATCGCTGCTCCAATCCAGCTCCAGTGAACGGTCACCGGAAACCCGCAAGAAGTCATTGTCTGTGGTTGGATAAGCTGTGTGCTCACGCTCCGTCTTGATGGCAGGAAGCTTGATCTTGGGAGGCCGGCCTCCGTGGCCTTTTCGTCCAGGTTTGTTCGGTTCAGTTTTCCGGATCGTGCGAGTGGCTCGGACAGGCCGTACGACGACTCTGTCGGGGCTGCCACCGTCATACGGAAGCGACTCATCGTCCGCTACCTGAACAACGTCATCATACGGCAAGGTATCCAAGTCAAACTGTCGATCCTCTGACCATTTAAGCGTCAGATTCTTCATACTAGCCTTGGTCGTCGATGAAGACACGTTGATGAAAATAGGTTTCGACGACATGATGTTGGCTGTGAGTAAGGCGGTACCAGGTGAAGAGCGTTCCCACGTCGCGCACTTGTCAATAAGTGTGGTGACTCTCCCGTATTCCGGATCCTTCCAGCTATCGGGGTTAAATGTGATCCCTGGTCCCTTGGCCATCGCTTCAGCACTGCGAGGTAGATTCTCCTCAGTAAGAGAGTCGAGATCTGGCATCCAACCTTTAACAGCAAAACTGCCGTTGTTGTTCTCGAAGAACTGCCACCCCTTTGAGGACCAAGAACCCCGTGATTCGTCTTGAATCGTAGTACAAGGGGCGAACTGAAATACCACGGGTTTCTGGACTCCCTCAGCCTTTTCATTATTCGATGTGGCATCACCGCCAGCTGTGGAGTCTTCACCTTTGGATGGGACTGACTTCCCTGCTTGCTTCGACTGCTCTTTTTCTGCGGAAGCACCGGCCTCATGGATGTCGAGGTTAGGTTCTAGAAACTGGACCTCAACAACGCGTTTCTCGATAGGTCGTAGGCGGTTGTCAAAGAACCAAGGCGGCAAGCTGCTCAAGCCTGGATTTCTCATCCTACCAACATGCGGAAGCAATTTGTGCAACTTTCTGAGCGCCGCTTCTTTCTTCTTACTGCCGTACTTAGCCGGCAACAGGCCGTATGCCTTGATCGCCTCGATGACTGAAGGGGGTTCTATATTCTCGTCCTGGTCGGTTATATGTCTCGTGTAAGTTGATGCGTAAAGCTTTGCGGGGCGCCCCCTCCTCCTCGGGCCTGTATGGTAGGGGGATGTGTGATTCGGCTCCCACATGGAACCATCCGAATCGTCATTATGTGCGCCGGCACGTTTGCTTGGTGTACCTTGCTCATCCAATCTTGCTCTCTTTTCTGGGTGGCCGTCCGGAAGCTCATCCATCGCTGGGCGCTTGTAGGAGCTGGCCTTTTCAGATTCCAATACCCAGAGAGGATCCGTAGAGTCGCGGACTTTCTCATCGTTGTGCTGGGTGTAAAAAGGTGCGTTAAAGACTTCGACTTCGTCAATCTTTCTCCTGCTTCGAAACTTTTGGCCATTTGCGTTGACCTTCCGCTCCTCCTTGCCATTACCAGCAGGTTTCTCATACAACTCCTCCAGAGTGGCGAGCTCTTCCTGCGTCGGTGAAAACGCTGTGGGGATATAGAGGCTTGGATACTTCTCCTTCATCCTTTTCTTGACCTTCATTGGCATGGGATCGTTGGTCTTGACGCCGGTTTTCAAAATCAGAGAAAGTTCTATGAACCTGCCAGCCTCTGTCCTCAGCATGTGGGTGTGGAGAATAGCTAAGTGGCGAGTTTCCAGCGCCTTGATTGCGGCCTGATGATTCTTCCACGTTGGAGGAGATTGGTGTCTGAACGCCCGAAGGTACACCTTAGTCAGGGCATAGAATAAAGATTTGCCCCCAGGGAAAACACCAAAGTTGTTGTCCAGAAGATACAGAATGATGTCACGAGCCTGGGCGGTCCTTTTCTTGGCCTCAGTGGAAAAGCGATTGTAGTCTTTTGAAGGAATGAACGGCACCACTTGAGCTTGAACTTGGTTGGCAGGCTGTTGATGCTGCTGAATGTTGAAGGGGTGCGGTTCCGGGTATGCCTTATCGGCTGTCTGACTACCCAGTGGGTGGCCGTATTCCTGTGAATACTGGGAGGGTTGGGGGGGTGATGAATATAAAGCAATATGAGCATCCTGGTGGCTTTGCACATAATGACCTTGGTTAGGATGTGGGCCCAGGGCTGCGTAGGAGGGTTGGATATTGCTAGGATCAGGATACAACGAGTTCTGGACAACTCCAGGAAGAGGCGAAGCACGATAAGAGGCGTAACCGCTGGTACCAATTTGACGGCTCTGTTGGTACGGTATTTCAGCATATGCCGATGGTTGGACTGAGGGTACCGGTTTCCTTTGGTCCACGGGAGATCTAAGACTATTATCAACTCCGGCAATAGAGAGGTGTTCATCTTGATAACTATATGGCTGTACACGCTGGGGTGTTGGCTGCGCGTCGACAGGATGCTGAATCTGCATCGGATCGTGTTGGCTATCGGAATTACTGGGTGTTGGAAGGGTATCGTCTTCCTTGGAGAAGTTACTGATGATTTCTCCAAATTTGGGCTTAGGTGCAACATGGGCGACATGAGAGGACAGAGGACCGCTGGCTGCTTGATGTTGCTGATGAGTTGATAGTTGAGCAGCATCCTCTACGCTCTCAATGACATTGTCGGCATTCAACCCACGGAAAGCCATTCCGGCATTCTGGATCGCTCTAACACCAGCTCTGACGTTGGTGCGTGAGCGAGCTGACGATTTTCGAAGTTTGCGCCCGTCCTTCTCCGGTTGAGTGCCAACTGGTGCGTTTTGATTGTCTCCAGCACCTGAAGCTACAGAAGCAGCATCGCGCTCTGGTGACATGATCCTCCGTCGCTTTCTTCCGCGTTCTATGGTAGCAGAAGGGTCGAAGTTCGGGTTGCAGGGCGTCTGAGCTTTTGTTTGGTGATACTTGAGTCCGATGTCATTCTTCCAAGCACCACCACATGTTTCGCACTTGTATGGCTTTGGGTCGGCCGCAAGCATCTGCGCCCTACGGCCTCCTCGGACTCGGGTGCTTCCTCCACGACCGCGGCCACCACGGCCGCCGCGAGCAGCTCCACCTCTCGCTGGCGCCGAATCATCTGCAATACTCTGAGGAGTTGATGGTTCAGCAACCACGAACTGGCTGGTGCTTTGATTTGTTTTGAGTGTTGCAATTTCTTTCCAGATTGCCGGGGCTTTTTGATTGTTCTCGTCCGTGTCGTCAAAAACAAACACGAAGGTCCGGGAAGGATCCACATCACTACTTTCCTTGGTCACAACAACCAAACTCTTGCCGTCTGCCCCAGGGACGTCCCGTACAGCCGGATCATCCAGTATATCATCAAATTTGATGGCAAGCGGTTCTTCACCAGCTTCTTCTAAGTCCCTATCAAATGTAACCGCCCGGTTTTCCAGAGAGATCTTCAGCTTCCCGGCAATGCCTTTATATCTCGCATTCAGTACGGTCTTTGGATGGTTGGTACCTCCCAAAATGGACGATGCCGGAGATCGATCCGTATCAGACGCCCGAGGAGTACCCAAAAAGCTGGGGTCTTTCAACTTATCTGATCTAAACACAATGACAATGGACTTTCTGGGTCGTCCAGTAGTTTGTGGGTTTGGATTGAGAGACCCAGGAATACCTCTGTAGGCACCAGGTGGCCTCTCTTCCACAGGCTCAGGAGACGCGGCCTCTGTGTGGTTTGCGAGGTTTTCAGGGTTGGCATCATCTCCATTCACACTTTGGTCTACTGGCGTGATGGGCTCAAAATTCGGTTGTCCTGACATGACAACATCGTCTGGGGTTTTGGACGCATCGGCCTCGGTCTGTGACATGGCTTCAAGTCGGCTCAGGTGGCGGCCTTTCCGCTTTGCCATCGAGCGAGGCTTCTTGGCCAACCGGCAGATTTCCGTAAGGGATAGGTCTGATGTTTCGGGGAACGATTTTGCTCGTACTTGGCCAAAGCCATAGGCACCGGCACCGGTCGCAGCGGGTGGGCTATCTTCGGCATCATCTTCAGCAGCAGGGTTTGCCACGGAAAACATGTAGGCAGAAGTCTTTCCCTTCCGCTCCAGTCTGCTTACAACTTGGAAATGCTTAAGGTGCGGTGGTTGCTGCGTTTCAGCGACCTTGGTTAAGTGGCTTGCCATGTACCGGCGAAATGCGTATCCGACCGTGGCAACGCTGACCTGAGGATTCGAGGCTCCTGCTGGGCCTGCGCTTTGTATCACTTCAAATACGTTTTGAGCAAGGGGCTTTTCTGGAGTCCAGCCAGGGAAGATACGGCGACGCTTGGGCTTGGGCTCATTTCTCGCCGCCTCATCGGCTTTGGTGGCTTTTCCGAAGAGGGCAAGCGCATTAGGTTTGGGCTCCCGATGGCGTGTAGCGTCCGAATAGAGCGATGTCTTCTTGCCTGTGGCAAGAAATTTTTCCCATTCCTCGTCTGTTGGGTCCCTTACGAACTTGAGACAGTCCTTGAAGACTTTACGTGCGCCAGGAAAGGTGGCAGCGGTGTACTTGAGAACACCCAAGTCGACGATGCGTTGACAGTTCTTGGCAAGGGTCTTCATCTGCCAGTGCTTCCCCACGACGCCCATCTTGGACCTCAAATCGGCATAGCGAATGACTTGCCATGCCTTGACGACGCCGACGAAGGTACGAGCGAAAGCCTCCATGTCGATGTTATCCCTAGTCCACCGATCATGCCAGGTAACGGGCTCCAGGTCCTTGGTAAGCGTCTCGACTGACAAATCAAGCCCACCAGTCTCAGTCTCCAGAATGGGGGGCGCGAAGTCGATAAGCCAGAGCTTGCTAGTTTTCATCTTGGACACTACGATTGTCCGCTTTGCGATGTAGCCTTTTCTGGCAAGAGAATCGGTTCGCTTGGGAAGGGAGCGCTTATCCTGATCCACCAATCTTCGAAGGTCGCTCTGCAGAATGCCTTTGTCTCTAACAGAGGCAATGCCAAGCAGACACTTCCATTCAAGAACGGGGACCCTCTTGTAGTCTACACCATGGCGAGTAAGAGTCTGCCAAATAAGGTCTTCGGCAGGGTAAATCCGAGGCCGAACAGTAAGTGACGCCTTCTTGGATTTCGATTTGGAGACTTTCTTCTGAGAAGCAGCTGCTTTGCTGAGTTGGGATGCCGGCTGGTTTT
>HF970765.1:79285-91909 GCA_000604205.2 Neurospora africana FGSC 1740
TCGCCTTCTTTCAGTCGATGGGCTAAGTTCCTTCCCGCCCCGTTGCGGGTTCCTTATCCTTCACGTCATCATCGAATGACTGCCCAGTCACCTGAGCGTCCGCTGCCGCCTCCATCCAGGTCGTGAACACTTTTCCTCGGGCTCTTGCCGAAGAGGTTCCAGAACCGCAACGTCTCATCTCCGGCACCCGTCACCACGGTTTTGCCGTCCGGGCTCATGGCAAGGTACAGCACCCGATAAGTGTGTCCTGTCAGGCTGGCGACTTGCGTCATGGAGGGGTACTTCCAGACTACTATCTGATTTTGGCTATAACCGTGCGTCGAGACGATTTCGTTGGAGTTCTTGGACCAGGCAATGTTGCAGACCTGGCTGCCCGTGTCCACCTCGTTGAGTACCGTGCCGCGAACGGTGTCGTGAAAGATGATGCGTCTGTCAGCAGTACCGCCTCCGGAGGCCAGGAGACCGCGTTGATGTGGTGACCAGGCTATCGCTTTGACGGCTGCTGTATGACCGGAGTACTTCCATAGTGGTGTGTCGGAAAGCTTATCCCATACCATCAACTTATTGTCGTTTCCTCCACTGGCGAGTTGGCCATCCTCGCAATTCCATTTTAGACCACACACTTCCTGCTTGTGACCAACCAGCTTCTTCAGCCACTGATCTGGCGCGCGGACGTCGCGATGGTATATTAGGCGATCCCGGGACCCTGACGTGAGAATGTGAGTGTTCCATGCTAATGCTCCAACCCTACCAGTATGGCCGGTCATCGTTCTTAGCCTTCTTGCTTTCTCGGCATCCCAGATCTGCACCAGTCCTTTATGGGTACCAATAGCAAGGTGTGTCCCCTTTTGTATCCAAGATACGCTGGCCACTGTGTCGTCCTCCAACGTACACAGCTTGTTGACTCTACTTGTTTGCGCATTCCACATGTAGACGCTGGATCCTAAACCAACGCCCAGGATATTGGCGCTCCCCCAGTCGACTAGATTCAAGTAGTAGTCGTCTAGCAGCTCAGGGGCGTCCAACACCTTATACGGTACCTTGCTGATCGCACGCGGCTGCTTTCGCGGGCTCAGTAACAGTTGTTGGCTCTTATGTTTTATGGGTGAGAGACTGTAGATTTCGGCCCGTGTGTCCAGGTTGATGCCGTGTCGACTTTGTGGCGTCCTTGATGGCGTTGGATGGCCGCCAAGGCTAGCATGCCGTGGTGATAGATACGAGAACAGGTTCTTGTGAGGTGTAGATGGGGTAAGGGTTGTTGGTGCTGCCGCGGCTGGGAGTCCATTCCGAGGAGGCGTCTGAGACCTTGTGCCCTCATGTAGATAACCCCGCGATGCTCTCCTATGGTCTGGTGATAAAGATTCCGGGGCAATCTGTGGGACAGTACCCTCAAACAGTTCTGATCGTAGCACAGTTGAGAACGTACGGTTTGCTTCCTCAGCTGCGAAATTGTCAGAAAGGCACTCTAGGATAAGCGTGGACCATACCTACTTTTCTGAAAATGAAGCTCCCCCTGCGGTGTGCGCCGTTTCTGTCTGGGCGTCGCCGGAGAGCCCTCTTCATGCAAAAGACTAAAACTGGCTTGCAAATCTTGACCAGACCGGGTGGGAATGAACCTGATTAGATGTCAGAAATGCGATCCTAAATGTCGACAGAAATCCCACCTCCAGCAAGACATACCTATCTCCATTGATGCGTTGTCGCTTCCTATGCGAACTTGGCCCTGGTGAAATTTGGCGTTGCTGAATTTCCCGGCGCAAAGCGCTATCAACTGCTTCGACGTCTAAGTTGTTCACATGGTTCTCAGTTCTGGTTGGTGCCCCTGGCTTCCTGGCAATCTCCGTCGGTGGTTCCTCGCGCGAGTTTCCTGATGACGGGGGAGGCGGTGTTTGCAGCCTCGACGATCTCGTTACCCTCGTTGTTGATGGGTGGACTGCCTGGCTGCGGGTTTCATGACTGGACCTTTTGGTACCGGCCGAATGTGCGGCGCGCCCGGAGACGTCGCCGGTGGTCACCATGTTTGATTTCGGGATTCAGTATTGTGGTAAACCTGTTGGAACTTGTCTTGTCTTGCTGATATGACGTTGAGGAGTGGGTGAGTAGATGGTCTCTTGAGATCTTGCGACGGCAGACTCGGGTTGGCTTCGCTTGCTTAAAAAGAGGGAAATGCCCGAGTCGGCGGCGGCGACGAGGTCGTAATAAGGTTGATGCAGCACGTGCCAGTTGTATCTGATCGTTTGTCCTTGGCGCACTTGTTGATGTCGTCCCAAGTCTGATGTGGTGAGAAGCCGGTGGGAAGGCAAACAGGTATTATGGCAAGCGGCGGTGGTGAACGGATCGACAATGCGCTGCAATGAAAGACTACCTCTACTCCGGCGGGGACCACTATTGCTTCTGGGGTGGGGGCTGCGGCGGCGGTTGTCGCAAGATTAAAAGTTGTCGCCGTGATCTAAAGTGTTGTCGTCGTGAAGAGAGAGTGTGACTATTCCCACATGCGCGGCGCAAGAAGCTATCGATGATTGTTTCAATACGGTGGACGTCAATGAGTGGTAATTCCGGGGGGGTGGCCTTCTTTCGTCCGTAGTATTAATTTCGGCGATCATAGGTGGTGCAGCAAGGTTGCGCGTCGGAACCGGCTTGTCAACGTTGAGACGGCGACGGCATTGAAGTCGTGAGCGGACTCGGCGGGCGATGGACCAGAGAGGCAAGGTATCGGGATCGGAGACTGAATGTTGGAACCTGGTGTCGCCTGGTTATGGTTGTAAAGTCGAGGTAATGGAATCTCTGGAAAAGGTAGGCCCCAGGGGTGGATGGACGGCAGGTGGACGGCAGGTGGACGGGTGGGTGGGAGCGGGCGGATTGTGATTGAGTGAGGTGGGCGTCGGTTGCCCACGCCCTGCCCACTCACCACTCACTGACGGACTGACGGAGTCGCGGCAGCCAGACTGAGCCAGTCGCGCCAGGCCGCTGACTAGCCGCCTTGGGGCAAGCGGGCACTGCAACGACCCTGTCGCGCACAGGCCATCAAAACATTGACCCGCCATTGCCTCCCATCCGCTCTACACTACAAAGCCTGGTCAAAGCCAGTCCAAGGAATCGCGAAACTCGAATCCACCTTTCTCTTCGAGCATCGACCTTCATTACGTTACCCATACGAGCAAGTGAAAATTACACTTTTATGTGCCCTGACCCAGCACTCTTCCGTCCCTCCTCCGCCCCAGCCAGAAGCAAGAATGCTGACATCAAAGCCAACATCACATGGGCCCAAGGGACTCGTACTACCGCCAAAAGTAACTGAACCACAACTTGGTGATGTGGTAGGTATTGCAAGGAAAGGTTAGTTATATGTTTTCACTCCCCGCGCTACCATCTCCCATATAGACATGTGGGGTTAACTTTCAAACAAACACATGGACCTGGAGTCTCCCCGTTGAAGTGGAAGTGACATCTTGCTCTTTTCGTTTGTAAGTGGAAGCCAGAGACGGCAACATCGACCAATCCACGCAACCCGTCCCCAAGCCGCTTGTCGTTCGTTCCGTTTGCATTAACTTATTTCTGTCTAACCCCCCCTGCTGACTGAAGAGAATGTAATATTTCTTGAAATGGTTCGCATCTGCGTGGAGCGGTGAGAATGGCGAACAGGTAGACTCATCCTGTCCTTTTTCTTCTCGTTTTCTGACGATTGTTTGTTGTTGTGGTTGTCTTTGTTGTTTTCATACCATAGGCCTAATGCAGACCTCATCCCTTCGTTCGCTGGTTACCTAGGTCGGTCCGTTCGATTGGGCCCTGCCTCCTGCACCGGCACTGCAGGCATGTTTGTTTACCAGGGAGCAGGGGGTGTTACAGTGCGTTTGCCACGGTGTTGCTGAACTCTGAAGACTCCCGACTGTTTCTTTTTTTCCTTCCCACTTCTAGTGTCAAGTTGTCGACCTGTCATGGTGTTCGCTGCCCCAGGGAGAAGACGAACTGAGGTTCAACATCGCTGGAAGTTACAAGCGGGGCCGTACCGCAGGGGGGCCCCCCACCAGAACAGACAGGGAACCACTTTTACTACCGCGTTTAAATGGCGTTTACAGCGCGTCTTTTCGCGTTCAGGACGCGTTCATGGAAAACAACGAACGTCAGCGTGCGAGATTGAAGACAACAGCATGCTTCCTGGAGGAGTCTCTTCTGTTACCATCCCTGCAGCATGGATGCTACCTACCATTCGACGGTCGGAAATGGATTGGGGAAAGTTCAGCACCTGGGATCTAGACAATGCCACTTTCCGAAAGCCAAGGGACTGGACTGTAACGACCGCCTGGATCCGCTGTCGTGTGTCGGAGACAATACAAATCCATTCTTAACCGACCGAAAGACAACGATTTTGTCTGTTACAACTTTTGTAGCTTCCGTCCGTCTTCACATGTAACGATGAAACACCCCAGGGTTGTCGAGTGACATCAGAACGGCATAGACTTTGTAAGATGCGTGATCTTATACACCAGATACATACGATACATACCGGTCAACTTACACCTCAAAGTCGCTTTAAATCGGGTGCAGGATGAGTGTTTGCGATCTCGGTGGTAGAAGGTAAACCTTGTCAAGAAAATACAAATTTTAAGTAAGAGAAGAAGCACAAGACAGAAACGCCATCTGACCATCCATACTGTACAAGTTAACCTCATCCTCCCAGGTCAATAATACTTTCCCACTTCCTTCTTTTTTGATCTCCTCCACCTCCTTAATCCCCATCTCGGACCAGCATACTAATACTCTCCCCAAACACGATCCTTCTAATCGCCTCCGCAAAAAACGGCGCAACATCCAACACCTCCAACTTCCCACAAACCACCCTCGGGTCGACATCATTCTTATTATTGTCCGGCAGCTCCTTCCCTCCAGCTCCAGCTGTGCGGAAAGCTTCAAGATGTCGATCCTGCGCCACCGTGTTCGTCACCACCACCCGATCCAGCGCCGACGCATCGATCCTCTGTATCGCGTCGCCGCTAAACACGCCGTGCGTGATGAGCGCAACCACTTGGACGGCCCCTTCGCGCTTGAGCAGCTTGGCCGCGCGCGTGATGGTGTTGGCCGTATCGGCGAGGTCGTCGACCAGGATGCAGATGCGGTTGGCAACGTTGCCGACGAGCATCATGGTTGGGTAGTTTGTGTGGGTTTTGGACGGTGGGCGTCGTTCTATGAGAACGAGGAAGATGAGTGTCAGTGTCTCTATTTGCTATGAAGGGACGTGTCTGGATGCGATTCGGTACACTGGTCACGGATATGAAGAGGTGAGTTCCCCCTTCCACGAATGAACTAACCTTTGTGGATGAGAGCAAATTGTAAACCTAGACTGTCGGCAATGGCGGCGGCGCGTTTAGCCCCGCCGGCGTCCGGGCTAACTATCACGGCTTCCTTGTAGTTCTCGATGTGGTGCTGGATGTACCGCTTGAGGAGCGGTTTGGCGATGAGGTTATCGACTACAATGACTCCAAGTTAGACCGGTGTGTACTTCCCTTTCCCAGCTCCTGGAAGGGAAAAACGCAGTCGGACTGGGACATCAAACTCACCAGGAATATCGAAGAACCCCTGATACGTGCTCTCATGCAAGTCGCACGTAACAATCCGATCCGCTCCCGCACACGTCAACAGATCCGCAATCAACGATCCCGCCTGCGCCATCATCGGCTTAAACCCGGCCTTCTGTTGGAACGCCATCGCCATGGTTGGGTTCTCGTAGTCGTGCGTGGTGAACTTGTCGTTAACCTTTTGCTGTTGGGGCTGCTTCTCTCCCAACGAGTTATTACCATCGTCGCTTGCCGGTCCCGTCACCGTCACCGTGGCCGGTGCCTTAACCATGTCGCGGATGTCGATGCCACGGGTGATGCTGCTGTTGGACAGGCCATTGACGAACTTAGACACGCCGTTAGTCAGACCGGCAGTTCGTGGGATGTGTGCAGCCGGGGTAGGCGGGACGCTCTCAAACGTGTACGAGATACCCCCTTGGCCTTCCGTAGCTGTCATCGCCGCCGCATCTCGATTTCTAGACACCAGTGGCGCCCCAGTCCTGGTATACGGCAGGTCTGGCTGGCGGGAGTAAGGGAAGAACGGCAGGACAGCCGTGACCCTGCGAGCGGATCCCGTCTTGCAGGCCGATATCATGATGCAGAGTTCGATGAAGTAGTCGTTGACAGTGACATGACCTGTTCCCGCTGTAGCTGAAGTCGAAGAAGGTCCATCAGTGTTGTTGTTGTTGTTGTTGTTGGCCGCGTTTCTGTTGGTTCCCACCCCAAACGACTGGATGATGTAGACGTCCTTCCCACGTATTGAGTCCCTAATCTCGCAGCGTGTCTCCCCCGACGAGAACTTCTCCAGCACGCGGCTTGCCGGCGGTATGCCCAGGTAATCGCAGACGCTGTCGACGAATTTTGGATGCGAGTTACCGCTTAGGACGACGATGTTACGGACCATGATTGATGTCTTGCTGTCTTGCTGTCTTTCGGTATACGGTATACGTGTGTATACTTCGACTACTCGTACAAAACACGGCGGGATGGCACTGGCTAGTACCAGCTTCGTTGCCGATGATGTTTCTACTTGCTTATCGCTCAGTCACCTTCCCGGACTTCTCCCCTCTTTCCAGTTACGATTGGCCTCTCGGAGAACTGCAGTCATGGATGGAAAAGGACCGTAGATACGCAAACAGTGAAGACGTGATTAGGGGTTTGTAGAGAAGAGATCAAAAAGGAAGATAGGTGATCGCATGAGGACAAAAGGAAGAAAAGAAAAATAGGTCAGGCATCAAGCTGTTGGGAAGAAGTTGTTGGGAGAGTTCGTTGGGAGTCAAGTATCTTACGACACCACCTCCAAGTCGGATGGCTCATCAAGGTTCCTCGACCTCCCAAGACGGGTTGATGTCGTTACACGGAAGGCGGCATGGCCGGCTAGTACGATAACTTGGAGCAATCGGATGTTCCGCCTTCAAAAGTCCCTTCCTTCTCTTCGTTCTGCTAAGCTTGATGCTTGAGGACGGGAGAAAGACAGGACGCGTACTGGGTTGTACCGAGACATACATGATATGCCGTGACTATCCCCTACAACGTGCTTGCCAAGGGGAATCATCAATTATTGATGTTCCATCTGAAATCCCAGCGACGATGATACGCAGCTAGCACATGTCAAGTGCAGCGAATCACCAAGTAGGGTTGGGGAGAGCTGAAACTTGGGTGGAAAGCGGGGAGATAAGACATGAACGGGAAGGATGGGATGCCGCCGAAACCTTAACAATATTGGTGTTGGGTCGAATAGGGAAAGCCGTGACTTACACGTACTACTAGACGTACGGTTTGGTTGGTCGTACGAGCACACTCCGTAATTTTTCCTACCTTCAGTGTGAGCTTGTGTGACAACTTCATCATGACCCAAATATAAAGCACAACCACTTTTTCGTTACATATCTCCCACCGTCCTCACCATCCACCTATATCAACATTCATGACAATTCAAAGTCGAACATTTTATGGGGGCCAACGCAATCATATTCCTCTAGTGTCTAAACCCAACTGCTGTTTTGCATCCAATATCTCTAACCACCTTTTGTTTTGTAACCCTGAGGTTGATCCAACACTGCGCTCCATCGCTTCCTAGGCCCCCGCCCCTTTTTGTTCGAAAATCCAAAATGCAAAGCAGATTCTATAACGAGGGGGCCCAAACGAGCCAACGAAAGAAATCCAATGGTGTTTTGCATCACCTTCCTCCTACGCCCAAACCAACATCACACATCTCCCCTATCCAAGGAACCTCAAAAGGGTCATGTCTCTTGAGTACAAAGCTGCACCTTACAATCCCAAGAGGGCCATAGCACCGGGCTCGCTGCAGACGTAGATGACATCATGCTCGTTAGAGAAGCCGTTGAAGGTGGTGGCCGAGCACTTGGTGTAGGCACCCATGTCCTCGAAGTACAGCCAGTCGCCAACATCGAGAATCTCGCGGAAGCGGATGCTCTCGGTGATGCGATCAATGCCGTCGCAAGTGGGACCCCAGATGCTGTACTCAATGGCGTCCTCCGCAGAAGACTCGTGGGCAGCAACAGAGTTGTACATGGTGCGGCCGCCAGCACGGAGGATCTTGGCCACAGGATGCTGGTGATCGAACATGATGCTGCTGAAGTTTCCGTACAGACCATCGTTGACGTAGACCATGTATCTAGCATCGCCGGTGTTCACCGATCCATCGTCGCTCATAGAAGAGGAATCGGAGACCGAGACAGCAGAGCCGTCCTGGACAGTGCGGCGAGCAATGATGTTGCAGGCAAGAGTGAATGCCGAGGAAGCGTAGTAGCGACCGGGCTCAGCGATAAGGTTGACACCGGTATGGGCCGGGAAGTACTCATCGAGGGCAGCACGCAAGACGTTAGCCATCTGCTCGAAAGTATCGTCACTGCAGAAACCTCCACCAACATCGAGGGTCTTCAGGTTGTAGCCATAAGCAGCGGCCTGCTGGAAGACGACATGAGCGTCCTGAACAGCCTTCAAGAAAGCAGTAGGATCGGAGGCGCCCGAACCAACGTGGAAGCTGACGCCAACCACGTTGAGGCCCAACTGGCGGGCAAGGCCCAAGAGACCATCAGTCGAGTCGAGGGAAGCGCCGAACTTCATGCTGAAACGGCAAAGGGAGGAAGAATCGTCGGTAAGGATGCGGAGGAAGAGCTCGGCGTCGGGATACAGGCGCGCAATCTTGCGCAGCTCGTCGGCGTTATCGAAGGTCATCTGGCGCACGCCCTGCTGGGCGACATAGCGCAGATAGGAATTGGTCTTGCACGGCTGTGCATAGATAATGCGGGAGGGGTCGACGCCCATGCGGAGGACTTGCTCGATCTCGGCCTTGGAGGCACAGTCGAAGCCGGTGCCGAGGGCGGCCAGAAGCTGCAAGAGCCTGTCGTCGGGGTGGCATTTGACAGCTGATAACAAACATCCCAAGTCAGCAAACGGAATCCTCGATACGAAGCTCATAGTAATAGGAAATACTCACCATAGAATGGCTTGACGCGAGGAAGGTTCAACTTCCAGCGGAGGTGCTGGCGGTAGACCTCGCCGAGATCAGCGACAAAGAATGTATCCTCATCGCCGGGCTCGCAGAACTCGTAGTCAATGCTCTCCACACGCTGGCGGAGGGCATCGCCAATCATTTGTTTGGCGACCAACTTGCCGTTGGCAAGGCCGCGGAGGTAATCATCGTGCTTCAAGGAGCCATTTTTGATGGTGTTCAAACTATCGGTTTGACACTTTGAAAAGACATGATTGTTTGTATAATCGATGAAATCGATAGTGCCCATGCGGTCGGAGACAACAGTCGGCATAACCATATCCCAAGATTTGACTGGGGGGATAAGATCGAGTGTTGGTAGTGAAGTTTGCGAGATTTCGGAGGTTCCTGGTGTGAGGGGGAGTTTGCGTGTGTTGGTTGTTGTTGCTTTTGGATTTGTTGTGTAGTTGATGTCAAAAAGAAGCACGAATGCTCTTGAAAATTGGTCTTAGGGGGGTCGGTGTCGGTACGAGACTGATCCCTGAGCGATCTGACGAGGCCTCCTCGACTCTTCCTCCGTTAGAGGAAGAACCGCAGAACTCGTCCTATGCGGCAGCTGACGGTCGGGACTGTATTCAGGTCCTTGGTTGGGAGAAGGGTCGAAAAAGAGAGCGTCGAGCTTCTTAGAGACCCTCAGGAGCGGATGGGGGAGGTACGACGTTGATGATGTGGAAGGTCTTTCTGAGGCTGAAATCTTGGTCCGAGACGAGCTTTACGGCCGAGGAAGCCGTGTTAAATAGGGTTGCCTTTGAGAAGACCAAAGGCAGTCAAGGGAGGTGGATGCTATGGCGATGACGACGACGTGTCCGTCCTGATGATGGGCGCAATGTTAGTAACTTGACCGTGACCAAGTCGTAAAGAGGCAGAGATGAAGCGGTGCGAGAAGGGTGAAGAATGTGTGAAGAATTGTGTTGGACTTGGGGTTCGGAGCTGTGATGATCCCTTCACAACTATGATGACACTAAATCTGGGATGCAGAGATTCCGACTCGGGTGGTCGGCTAAGCCAGCCTTTTTGAGCAGTCCGCGACGGGTTGCCACATGGAAGAGCTCCCCACTCTACGGGGCGCAGACCCAGAGAAAGCTGAGAGCTTCCGTCCCGTCTCTTTGGAGCACACATATGATCCGGGTCGGGTGTGCTGGAAATCAGAGGGTAGAGCATTCGAGAATCATAGGATGGAATTGGAAGCACACCGCCGTCACCGCCGTCATTGACTTACCCGTTATCGCGCAAGAAAGCAAGCTGTGGATTGTATACTGTAGAGTGTTTGGAATGGAAGGGGCTACGTGTGTAGTTGTAACAGTTGCAGATGAGGGAAGAGGGAAGAGGAGAGAAGAGAAGGAAAGAGAAGAAAAGTGTCAAAAAGGTTGCGTGGAGGAGGGGAGGTTAAAAGAATCAGGCGTCAGGGGGGTGGAGGCGGGCGGGGGAGGTCGACGATTTCTTCTGGTGCTGGGGCTGATTACGAGATGCCGACCGCGCTTGTTACACAGTAGCGTCGGGCTCGATTCAACCGATGGACAATGTCAAGGTGCAGCTGCTGGTGGGGAGACAAATGATGGAAACCTCAAAAAGCCTGCCGTGGTGAGGGCAGCAATTGACACGCAGGGCACGGGCACTGAAAGCGAGCCGAGGCCAGCAGGCACGGAGGCTGTGCTCACATCCGGGCCTGCTGGCAAAACTTTTTTTTTCTTGATTTCCGCCCACAAAAAAAGGGACATCGCACTGGTCGGCTACGGAGCCCCCGTCGTCCAGCCCCGGCCGCCATCTCGATCCAGGTCATTTTCCATTCCGTGATTTTTTTTCTCCAACGAGAAATCAGAAAAAAATCCAATCGGCGCTGCAGAATCACTCGTAGCCTAACCACGTATGGCACTTGGTGCTACCCTGGCGGAAGCCAGCTACATAGCCGTAGAAGGAAGCAGAGAAGCCAGGGAATGCAACATCGCAGGGGTCCCACCTTTTGCTGCCCGCAACGCTCTCCGTAATCACGCTTTTGCTGGACAGAACATTGGGCATTGAAGCATCGGCCGCATTCGGTCTTCCGTCATGAGATCGTTCCTGTCTCTCCGTGGCTGATTTCCGCTTCCACCAGGTCGCAAAACCTAGCCGAACTCTTTACACTTGGACTTGTTAAATGTGACGACGACAGGAACCCCCTTTCGTCCCATGTTTGCGCGCATATCGCTGCCTGATAGCATGTGCATTCTCGGGCAATCCAAGAGAGGCTTTGAAACGAGGGACTTTCAGACCGCAACTCCGTGCGCCGCCAAAACGTAGCGTGAGCCCCGATATCACTCTCCGGGGAGATTCTAGATTCAGAGCTGGGCCGCCATGCGAACCGCGTGAGCAGATAGGGTTTTTAGGTTGGGTTTCGAGAATGGACACGAAAGGAAGTGTCACGGGCGAGAGCCCCTCACCTAGCGCGATATTTGAGCAGCACCGGTGGAATAGGATGACCCTAGTTTCGATAGTATCACTGTATCACACACAGACTGCACTCGGGACATTGTCGCACGACATCGCCGAGATCACCGACTGCATATGGGCACATACGACGGTAGACGACAAAAAGACCAGTCAAATCGCGCAAACAGGCCTATTGCGCATCTGCAAGCAACCCAACCCGTGTCGGTCGGTATCTTGCCGACTCGTCTGTGCCTTGCCCTCTTGCGATCAACCATCCCCGCGGCTGTCACCATACACACAATAATTGAGTTCCTTATAGATACATAGCACCTGTTTCAAAGAGAAAAATGACTGCAAGTGGCTGGAGGCCGTTTCCTCGAGGGCACACATTGCGGCTTGGAGCAAGCTTAACTTTGAAAATCTCTTTATCTGCTAGATTTGGTAAAATTTAACGTCTACTTCCGCCTCTATGAAGGCATGAGCCGTTCTTTATCTGCTATGTCGTGTAAAGAAGATATATGTTACGCACGCACGGAAGCACGCTGTGGCTTTGATCACTGGTGTCGTTGGCCGTACCCCTGGGCACACGTCGACGACGATCATCTTCAAGACGGACCGAGATTATTGGTCTGCCACGATGCTGCCCTGGCGAGGCTGCTTACCAATGAGGATGGCTAATTTCGTGAGTCAGCCCTGAAGGAACCACAACGCAGCCTGATGTGTAGTCTCGTGGTACTGTAGGGCCGCCTCACTTCAGAGGCAGCCTGTCACGGTCTAAATGCTTCGGCTATCTCGTCCGAGGGGTGGTGATGACATAAGCTGGGAAACGAGGGGATATCGTGGCATTAAACTCTCGGGTCATTAAGGTAAAGCAGAAGCATGTACTCTGTTCTTTAGTCCGCACGTCCAAAGCTGAGGAAGACGGTTCTGAAAGAAAGAGCCCTCGGCCGGGCCTCAAGGCGCAGAACGCCGATTCCCTGTCACCTTTGATCTCGCGCCGTTTGGTGGCATCAACGCCACTGAGCGGGCGTTGAAGCGTATCGTAGCTGGCGCTGTTTGATGAGGAAGGGGAAGGAAAACAACATGCAACAAAACCTTCAAACCTTTTATCAGTATACGGCCGAAAAACTGGAGCGCTGATTGGAGCCG
>HF970765.1:91919-106627 GCA_000604205.2 Neurospora africana FGSC 1740
TCGGTGCAGCTTCTCGGACACCCGCTGGGTCCGCACTGGCTCATTGTGCCTTTTGTTTTTGTATTGGAGGAGGGTATCATTCAACCATGTCACTTTACAAATACAAGACCGCCAACCTCATCAACATCTAGTCGTGTTTCGCCGTTGATGAAGTGGTCTAAGCGGAACCGTCGATGCCCATCTCGTTGACCGCCCAAGACTTGTCGACCCAGTCGCGCTTCTCGCCAAGGAAGACGACACGCTCAAGGGAGTTGTCAAGGGCCTTGACAACATACTTCTGCGCAACCTCCCGGACCTGATCCTTGGTAACATCCAAGAGTTCTTCGCGGCGCTTCTGTTTCATCTCGTCGGTGATACCGTAGAGGAACTGGGCCATGCCTTCTTCATTGACAGCCTTGGGAGCGTCAACGCCCTGGAAGACAGAGATCTTGGCATCCTCAAGATCACGATCAGTCCATTTCTTGTCAACCGCCCACTTGCCAGCGTTCCGCATGATCTTGAGCGTGTTCACAGGATTCGGGT
Source organism: Neurospora africana FGSC 1740 (assembly GCA_000604205.2). Taxonomy (NCBI): domain Eukaryota; kingdom Fungi; phylum Ascomycota; class Sordariomycetes; order Sordariales; family Sordariaceae; genus Neurospora; species Neurospora africana. The sequence continues at coordinate 92,442 of HF970765.1, forward strand.
CGCGGTACGAGTAGAAGCCGAAGATGCCGTCAAGCGGGCGGGCGTAAGATCCGCCGCCGTAGGCGCCACCCTTCTCACGAATCTCGTGATGCAAGTGCTTGTGGGTCAAAAGCTGCGAGAGAATCTGGAGAGGGGCACCCGCGGCAGCCGTGTAAGAAACAGTAGGGAGAGCCAAAGCACCATAGTAAACCTGATAAGGCAAGGGATAGAAAGTCTTGATATCACGGGTAAACTTGGGGGGTCCCCGGCTCGGGAAAGTCACCGCTTCCGAAGGCAGCGAGTTAACAAAATTCGAAAGCGCCTTTGCGTTGTCAGAGACACTTCCGCTGTCGCAGGTGATGGCGGTACGGAGATTGCCAGCCAGTGCGAACTGCTGGATTTGCTTAAGCTTTGCAATAACATCCTCCAACGAGTCTGACTCGGGCCGGCTTGCCAAGCTAGTCACCAGCTTTACCTGCGAGAGACCGCTAACCTGCTCCTTGAGGAAGGAATCCCACGTAAGGCCAGATTCCGCGGCTCTCCGAGCGTAAGCGTGTCCCGATGAAGCAATATCGTTCACGACGCCATCAGCGGATGCCTGCAACAACTGACGAATCTGTTGAGCTGCTTGAGGACTGTCAAAGTCAGTCTCTACGACCAGCTTGCGCAAGAGGCCAAACATCGTTGGCACATGACGATCCAATGCCATGCCCGAGAACATCAGGCCTTCTGTGGCCCGAGTAAAATCAGTTGGATGGGAAGCCGAATGGTAACCGACCGAGACACCTCCAGTCTTGAGCTTGATCAAATCCTCAAGCTGCTCCATTGTCATGTCCTTCGTACCCAGACGCATGATGGAGTCAGTGAAGAGGGGGATCAGGCTCCGGAGCTCATCGGGCAGGTTCTCCAGCTGGTTGATAGCACGGAAGTAGGTCAACCCGTTTGTGGGAGCCTCGCGCCACTGTGTCTTGACTCCTGCTGTGTTATCGTGTCTCAAGATAACCGAGTCCTTCTGGCGCGGAATGTCCTTGACATGCACACTAGGAAGGCAGCTAAGGTCTTCGGTGTTGGTCCTGCTTTGCTCGGCCAACAACTTGAGTTCCCGAGCCTCGAGAGCAGCACGGGCTTCCTCTTCGCTACCAGCGGCTTTGACGACTTCCGAAATCTTGGTGCTCAAGCGGGTTTCCTCCTCTTGGGCAAGCTCCTGGCTGAAGGTTGGCGAAGGCGCCATCGTGAAGGAGAGAGTATTGTCGTTGATCAGATACTTATCAATCAAGCCCTCAAGATAACCACCCTTGGCAAGCTCGGTCTCGAAAGCAGCAATCGTGTCGTTCCAGGCAAGAGAGTCAAATGGATCGACTCCAGTAAACCACTTCGGCTTCAAACGGTGGAGCAGAGACATGCCAAAGTTGGCAGTCTTGTGCTTAAGGCCGAGCTCAAGCTGATGGAGATAGCCATCGATCTTTGATCTCTCAAAGCCCTTGTCCCGCATGCTGCGAAGAATTTTCTGTACCGTAGCCTTGACCTTAGGCACATCTTCTTCTTGAACACCGCTGAGGCCAATGGAGAATATACCGAGCTTGCCCGAACTGTCATACCCAGTGTTGGGGCTCCAGTCCGTTCCTAGCCCGGATTCAATCAATCCCTTGTAGAGAGGCGAGCCATAACCATCCATGAGCAGAGCAGAAATCAGCGCCAGCGAAAAGGACTCGACAACATTGCTGGTTTCACCCAGAACCCACGAAACGGAAGTCTTAAACTGCTTATTGGCGTCCACAAGGGGGTCAATAGGTCCATAGAGCTTGACTTCCCTGGGGCCACTGCTGAGGTCGATGGGGCTATGGTTTGCCACATCAGCCCGAATCTTCTCAAATGCGTCAAGCTGGGCACCGATTTCCTTCAAGTGATCCGCCAGTGGCATATCCCCGTAGGTAAAGACCTTGGCGTTGCTCGGGTGGTAGTGATCAGCATGAAATTTCTTGAGCTGTTCGTATGTCAAGTCGGTGATCTTCTGGGGGTCACCACCAGAGTTGTTGATGTCGGGGAAAATGTGGTCTTGGAACCGAATCCAGAAGAGGTAAGCAGCATCCGACATCTGCCCCTTCATCTCGTTATAAACAACACCCTTGAAGACAAGCTTCCTGTCCTCGGGCTTTGCGTTGTCCTCAGCCGCAACAAGAGCCTGGGGATTCTCAGGCCCAATGCGCCATCCTTCCTGTGTGAAGTCCGTCTCATTCAAGAGGGGATGCAGAGTCGCGTCAAGGTAGACAGACATGAGGTTCTTGAAGTCCTGGGCATTGGTGGTGGCGAACGGGTAGAAGGTGTGATCCGATGCTGTAAAGGCGTTCATGAAATTCGAAAGCGTCCGCGGAAGCATCTTGAAGAAGGGGTCTCGGATGGGATATCTGAATGAGATTTCATGTCAGCGCGAATGGTCCAGCCGATGATCAGCCGTTCGAGTTTGCGTACTTTTGACTGCCACACAGAGTGGTGTGCTCCAGGATATGTGGGACACCGGTGTCATCCGGGGGATTCGTCTTAAAACCGATCGAGAAGACATTGTTGCTGTCGTCACGGGCAATGTGCAAATGCTCTGCTCCAGTCTTGTCGTGTTGCAAGTGCAAAGCAGTCAATTCCAGCTCTGGGACATGCTTTGACCGGAGAAGGGTGAAGCCGTGGAGTTGCTCGCCGGGTTTCGGGTACTGGGAGAGCTCGGTGACGGCGCGGCGCGCTGCACCTTTAGTCGCGTTGCGCAGCATCGTTCTGGCCGCAGTAGAGAAGACCCGAGTGCTGGCAGAAATCCGAAGCCAAGTTTAGCACTATGCAAGGCGACTGGAAATGGCGATGATGATGGTGGTGGTGATGATACTTGACGGATGCGTGCAAGTTCAGACGTCCGGTTTTGGCGACAAGCTGGAGAGGACGCGGACTACCTCTAGGCACAGCGGCCGGGGTGGTGACTGACTCCGTCGCCCCTCACACCCCTCCTGCCCTCCCTCCTCTGAAGGAATCAATGTGGAAAAGAGAGTGCGTACCTAAATGAACCGTGATTCGGCAGGGTCGGTAATAGTGGGGCCGAGACTACGGACGCTGGAGGAGGAGGCTGATCTTGAACCAACCTCGAATGAGATGAAATGTTAGTGAGGTACCTCAGAGAGCATGATTTGTCAGCGGTTTAACTCTACACCAAAGGCACTGTAAAAAGTACTGTTCTATCTGTTTGTAACCTCGAGTGACATCTTCTTACACGTTCAGGTAGAGGAAGATGAATGTCAACGGCAGTGAGAGCGGCAACCGGCATCTGACGAACGTGAGGTGAAGTGTCTGTGAGTAGCATGTTAGTATACTATCTATCAAAAGCATATCGTAGTGTACATGTGAGGTCGATGCACGGCGGGCCACGGATGAAATGTAGATAAAAACGCCGTTTGGTTCCTCGAGGACTTCAATCTTGATAAAACATCAGAAGTGTGTACCTGCCTCCAACATTGTAATATCGCAATACAGGTAATATCCATACAAGTAGTGGCCAACAAGTACAATTGTGGGAAGGTAGCGACCATGAAGGGAAGGCGGGAGCACTGCCCTGGATATTCAGATTTAATAGTCCGTGCTGGGCCCCCGAAGACCGAGAGCAGGTACCTGCCGCCTGTTGAACCTGTCATCCAATTCGCGCGCTCCGTCAGATTAACCGACGCCATAGCGATCTGGTCGTCCTTTCCCAAACATCAAAGTCTTCCGCAGCCATCATTTCGACGACTGCTGCCGCCCCGGCCGCCCGAATACGCAACGAGTCGACTACACAACCTCGATACAACAGCGCATGCAGTTTCTCTATTGTGCGCGCACAACATCACCATACTCTGACGACGACGGCAAGGCTAGCAGTAACGCACCACTGCAGTGCACACGCAAGCCTTTTGCAACTGACATCTCGTTGAAATTGCCAGCCGGAGGGGCCACTGCCGACCACACGCCTGTTTCCGTCATCAAGGCCAGTCCCTCGACAATGTCAAGCGCCAATCCTCCGGCCACTGCAACTTCCGGCCCTCGACCTGCGACACCCATGAGCAATGGATCCGCAAACCATCCGGTCGACCCCCCTCCTGCCACGAATGGCCACCCGAACCACGCCCACGAGACCCGGCCGGCTCCTGCGCCCCCCACAAACATGGCAGGCAAAAAGGGCAAACCAAAAAAGGCTCCCGAGCCGAACGAGGCTAGTAAGCTTATTGCTGCTAGGATCACACAACTGGAGCAAGATGCCGCTGGTGAAAAGGACCAGGAGGCCGAAATAGGTGCGTGTTTGTCCTTACTCCCTGCTGGGCGCTTGAGAGGGCAATGACGGATGTTATGGAATCGATAAAGGGAGGGGGTTGGGTGCGGAAGGCTCAGAAACACTCGACAGTCGTTGACCGAACCTCCTCAGTCAACCTTTGCTGCATGTCTCCAGACCACCTTCCTGTCTCGATTGGGACGTAGACGGGTTGAGAAAGGATAGAAGCGTTTTGTCAAAACGGGCTCTCTTGGCTTCGGATGAAAGAGAAGGCGCTGACAGCAAGCCGTGCGCAGAACGAGAGGTCAAGAAAGCTAGTAGGGAGCTACACAGCCAGACCTCGCGGATGAACGACCTCCAAAAGATTGATCATCTGACCAAACGATGTGCGGACTTGCTGGCTGAGATGAAGAGGCTCGAACGTGAAAGCATCAAGAACAAGAAACGAGGTGATCAGCTACAGAAGGACAAGGACAACAGCCGCAACGAACTCAACAAGACAACATCGCTTAAAGAGAAGCTTGAGAAGCTCTGCCGCGAACTGCAAAAAGAGAATAACAAGCTCAAGGTATGGGATCATATGTGTGTTAGAGTAGCGTTCAGGGTTACTGACATTACTCTTCTACCTAGAACGAGAACAAGACGCTATCGGATACGCAGGTTCGAAGTCAGAACTCATGGGATGAGAGGTATTCCGCTCTTCTTCGTCGAATGGACGACTATCAGGAAGAAAAGGACAATCCGCGCAAGCAAGTAGTGGATATGGAAATGGATGAATTGTCAGTAACGACCCCATCTCTTGCTTGGTTCTATTGTTACACTTGCTCACTGTCACCAGCTTTCGCCAGCGGTTCAAGTCTCTGATTGAACAGTACGAGCTGAGGGAACTTCACTTCCATGCGCAAATGCGGACCAAGGAGCTCGAAGTCCAATACAACCTCGCTAGGTTTGAGCGTGAAAAGAAGAACTATGAGGCCGAATTGGCGCGCTCAAGGCAGTTAAACGCCCAGGTGCAGACCTTTTCAAAGACGGAGACGGAGCTGAGACAACAACTCAATGTCTACGTGGACAAGTTCAAGCAGGTCCGTACTAGCCGATAATGGTACCAAGACGGAACGTGGATGAAGAAGGCTGACAGCATGGCTAGGTTGAGGACACGTTGAACAATAGCAACGACTTGTTTCTTACATTCCGCAAGGAAATGGAGGATATGTCTAAGAAGACAAAACGCCTCGAGAGGGAAAACGAGAACCTCAAGAGAAAGCACGAGCAGGTGAATGGCAACATCCTCAAGATGGCGGAGGAGCGGAACAAGTACTTGGCCGAGATCGAGGACCTCAAGAAAAAGTGCGAGAAGCTGAATGGCATCATTAAACAGATGCAGCAGCAGGGCCGGGGGATCCCGCAAGGGCTGGCTGGCGCGGTTGAAACGGGCTATGCGGAAGGTGAAGGAGAGCTTGAAGGGGACGAGAGCGAGTACGAAGACGAGTACGACGAAGAGGGAGATGAGGAAGTGAGTGACGAGGGCGACGAGTACGACGATGAAACAGAGGACGAGCAGCAGATGCAGCAGCATCACCAACCCCAGCCGTACGGGCCTGAGCGGCCGCCCCCTCCTGCTCCGGCTCCTGCCCCTGTTCCCACCAAGGCCGCCCTTACCGCTAACGGCGCGTATCAACTTTGCTAGATGGATATCGGCATGCTCATTTTCCAGGGTTTCTGTCCCTCGACCACGGCTCGGGTTAAGGGTATGCAGTGAAACACCGAGGTTACGACTTGGCTGTCGATATGCTTTTTAGTGCACTATCTCAACCTATTAGTTTATCCAGACGTAATCAACTGGCATGAACAGGTAACGACATTACCGTATTAGTGTAGTGTTGTCTAGTGAAGACATACAGCGGTTGCAGGAGAGGCTCGGTGCTTGTTGGCCCAGGAATGGAGTCTCGATGATATCATGGTTAGGTACTTGAGCTGTCGCAGTCCGATGAACGTCGGGTGCTTGGTGTGCCAATCGATGTACTCGTAGGTACGGACCGTCCATTCCCGTCAACTTCCATGGCTTCAACAACCCCGCATACCGGTAGTAGACAGCGCCCCACTATCCCCTGGGCATTTGTTTTCCATGTTGTTGGAAGCCTGAAATCCTGGATGCCGCCCTAACAATTTCCACTAGTGAAACAGCAGTGTCGGACTTTCTGCTTGCAACAAAGGATGGACTTGGGAATGTCTCCTCCGTACACCAACCACCTCTCCCTCATTTCTATCGATCGATCCTCGACGTTCCTGCAAGACATGCGCTTGCCGACGACAACGGACCAGGCTCCCCGTTTACCCCACCCCCCGACTGACTGCGGATTTTCCCGTCTCGGTATTCGGTCGAGGTTGTTCCTAACCAAGTTCACACCAATTTGAACGGGCTGAAAAGCCGAACATGGGATAAGCACAACTACCACCAAAAGACGGCAATAGCACGGGCAGACCTGAAACATTGGGATTGCTTGTGATTCTGAACCGTTCAACTCCTTATTCACTTATCATTTACCACTCAACACAGGCGTCGCTAGAAACTCGATGAAAAAGGCGGATCATTGACCAAGACACGCTGTCTACGCTAGTGGGTTGTGCCGAAACGCGACAGATCCAGTCGCCGGACCCCATGCCGACGAATACACATTCCAGCCGGATTTGACAGTCCAATTCCTCCACCCGCTGAACCGTCTCCTCGAATGAATCGAGCTATAATACATTGTCGCTAGCATTTTCCCAGACTCTTTATCATCTCGCAGCCCAAGTTAGGCGCGGGCCGCGGACCGCGCATCTGATTGCGACCTTAGCTTCCGTCTTCGGCACCCAATAACAGATTAACACGGAACCGAAAATCGACTTTCATCCCCTTCCCAACACAGTGACGGTCTGTCCCGGCCGAGCGTTCACATCCACACATACCGTGCACTATGGCGTTTATCCAAGATCCCCGTCTGCGTCAGCGCTGGAACCAGATCTCTCACAACGCCGAGGCGGTAACCGAGAATGCCGCCGCCGGCATCTGGACCTTCCAGCACCAATACATCACTCCTTGCCTTTCTTCTCTCGCCGACTCCATTGACAGCTGCACGAGCCTATGTCTTGGGGACCGTGAAGAGCGTGCCCGACGTGCGCGCGAGCGAGACCGCGGAGCCCACCGGACGAGGGCCGAGTATATGTTTGATTTCTACGACGACTGGGACGATGATTTTGCTGCGGATCAAGGGGCCGCCAGTAGCGGAGGAGGAGGAGGAGGAATTTTCAGCGGCTGGGGCGGCGAGGACTGGGATCGCTTACTGGCGGGGACTGGAAACGATCGGAGACATGCGGCCGGTGGCACGGGGGACGTGGTGGATCAACCGAGGCGAAAGAGAGGGATGAGCTATGGGACGAGAGGAGGACCAAGGAGGAAGGCTTCGCTGCCCGAGGACGACCCGACTGTGATTCCGAGGACGGCACCGCTGGGGTTCTTGGGGCGATTGCCCTTCAAGTTTGGCGGTACACTCAGGTACAAGCCTTCAGCGGCGAACTTGCGAGACCACCCGGGTGCTCTAGTGCCTGGACAACAACAGCAGGGAGGACGCCGGCATCGAGATGAAAATGAGCCGTTGCTGGGGACAAGCTCGGAGGAGGGTGAGCATGCTCGGATCCACGAACAACATGCAAGGGAATCGCCACAGCTGAGGCCGCGCAGTAACACTGGCGAGTCAGAGGGCACGTCGTCGAGTTCGTATCGATCGAGGAACGACATTTTCCCAAGTGATGGCGAGGGCGATGAGGATGCGGTGCCGTTAGACGACGAATTTGCGGTCGCCCTTGGCCGCGTGGATGACGGGAGCAGTAACAGGACGAGAAGCACCAAGGGGAAACGGCCGGCGAACGGAGATAGGGAGTCAGGGATATCGAGATCAGTGTCAAGGACTACGATAGCGTCAACCTACTCGGCCTACTATATCGATGACACCACTATTTTCCCAACATCGGGTTCAGAGGATGCCCTGCCGACTCCATCGCTCGAGGATCTACAGCGAGAGGAAGAACAGGCTGAGAGGGAAGAGTACGAGGAGATTGTACGCAAGAGAAAGGCTGCGTCTCGCTTGGCTGCACAGCGTGGATTGCGCAAAGAAGAGGAGGGGGCTCCCAAGCCAGAGCCAGCACCGAAATCGGCACCGGAGCTCGAATCAAAGCAAGCCGAAGTTAACCAGGGATCGGCCCCCGAAGAACCAACTCTGCATACGAACAGAACACAAAGCGAGAATTCTGAGGATGAAGTGAGGGAGACGAAGCTCCCAGCTTTTACGGAGGTAAGGAGCAATGACACTCCTGCAGCCAAGCAGAGCCATAATGGAGGCGTCAAGGAGAGCACGACACCAAAACTCGAGGGAAGCAACACAGAGCTCGAATTCATACCAGCACGGTTGCCTCATTTTGGATGAAAAATCAGGCCTGAAAATACGACTCCAGCAAACAGGGACTGGGGGGCTACAAAACGGATCAAACGACATCACGGCTCTACAAGATAGATGTTACAGTTACGACTTTTTATGAACTTGAAACAACGAAGGGGTTTGCGGCTAATGGTTCCCATATGACTATATTGGTGGTTTGATTGGAAGATGGGGTTTTCTGTTCAAAGCGAACTGATAGAAACACGAGACGATCTGGACGCCAAGAGACAGTCATGAAAGAGGCCATCGTGGACAACAGTCTATAGAACGGAGTTGGGGTCCTTTTGGAGTAATCAGCACCGAGTTATAATGTAGGTTGATTCGCATAATGGTTTCGACTTGGGAGCGTCTGCGTTATTGTCTCGATGAGTTGAAGCCTAGCTAATGACAGTAGCATGGTCAACGAACCTGTATCGGCCTCGAACATTACCTCGAATCCTCGATTATGAAAAAACAGCCCTTTAAGTTGCAGAGTGCGCACACGTTTTGATTGGTACAAATGTACAGGTTCATGGGCATGTCCAACATCTGAAAGCATGTGGCGATGCGTCCAAACGCGGGCCCTGGAGGTCAAAGCAATCTGCCTCGGCTCCCGCCTGGCTTCCCCGCAGCTCCCGTCCCCAGTCTACCCCGAACTCCACCATTCCTCCAAGGGGACCACGATAACGACGTTATGGGAGACGTCAGTGGAGGTTCATGCCAGATTCCGCTGTTCATCCCAATTCTTTTGCGCTCGGAGTTACTTGTAGCTGATACAAGAACCTTTTGAGATCGACCTGACAACATACAGTATTTGATATCGGGTTCTCCCTTCTTTCGTTTTGTCTTTGCTGAGCTTCCTCCCCTTATTTACCTCCCGAATGAACTACATCGTGTGATACTCACCAGCTACTGTATGACGGACAACACTTGCCATCCTACCACTCCTTACATTCGTACAGCACATATCTGATCACTTACACATCCACTGCACTCAAACTCACTAGCAATCATGGGACCGTCAACCACCGCGCCCACAGGACCCATCACAACCCATCTCACCACTCTCCTGGGGATCAAACATCCCATCATCCTCGCCGGCATGGCCCGCGTTTCTGGCGGTCCCCTCGCGGCTGCCGTATCCAACGCGGGCGGCCTCGGCGTCATCGGCGGCTTTATGTACACGCCCGACCAGTTGCGCTCCATCATCGCCGAGATGAAAGCCAATTTCAGCCGGCCGGACCTGCCCTTCGGCGTCGACCTGGCCCTGCCGCAGATCGGCGGCTCGGCCCGCAAGACCAACCACGACTACACGGGCGGCAAGCTGGACGAGCTGATCGACATCACCATCGAGAGCGGCGCCAGGCTGTTTGTGTCGGCCGTGGGCGTGCCGCCCAAGCGCATCATCGACAAGCTCCACGCCAACGGGATCCTGGTCATGAACATGGTTGGCCACCCCAAGCACGCTGTCAAGGCGCTGCAGCTCGGCGCCGACATGGTGTGCGCCCAGGGAGGGGAAGGGGGCGGACACACGGGCGACGTGGCTAACAGCGTGTTGATCCCATCGGTGGTGGACGTGGCGAGGACGTTTAAGCCTACGATGCTGAACAAGGTATTGGGTACGACGGATCACCCGGCGCTGGTCGTGGCGGCCGGCGGCATCGCGGATGGGCGCGGGCTGGCAAGCAGCTTGATGCAAGGGGCGGCGGGCGTCTGGGTGGGAACGAGGTTCGTGGCGAGCAAGGAGGCGAGCTGCAGCGATCAGCACAAGGAGGCGGTGGTGACGTGCGGGTTTCAGGATACCGAACGGACGCTGGTGCTGAGCGGGAGGCCGTTAAGGATGAAGACGAACGAGTATATCGCCAAGTGGCATGCGCAGCCGGAGAAGATCGCGGAGCTGACGGGCAAGGGCATCGTGCCGATCGAATGGGATATGGATCAAGGGAACGAGATCGACCCGCCGCATCTGATGGGACAGGTGGCGGGGTTGGTGAAGAAGGTGCAGCCGGCTAGGGAGATTGTGGAGGAAATGGTGCAGGAGGCGGTTGAGCAGTTGAAGCTGGGACAGGCGTATTTGAACGAGGGCAGGACGAGCAAGCTATAAGCGAGGGGGGATGCGATATATCGATATTGGCCATAGTTCCGCTACCTATTTCTTACTCAACGCAAGTCGTGATTGGCACCTTCCATGTTCCCTCCCACCTGTCTTCCATCCCAACTCTTCGACTGGGCCCGTCGCCCAACGGACACTGCATAGCCAGTCTAGCTCCTTCAGACGGATATTACTTCCCGGTCCCGCGTCACTCCTTGCGTGGCAAGCTAGGTGGTAAGATGGCGCAACGGCCACTCCCCTTCCCTTCCCTCCTGCCCCCGACTCCCGTGCACGCTTTGCGTAGATGTAAGTCCATCTTCTTCCTTCTTTTTTTGCACACTTTTCTTCTGATCTCTGCTTTTAACGCGTTGTCCTCAAGCCAGGCGAAGGAAGGTACAACATTCTGATGTGCTCAAAGGGGTTTAGGTATTTTTAAATGGACGTAAGTTGCAGACCAGGTGTTGTCCAGCTATCATCGAGTTTTGTAGTTACAACCAAAGAGAGACGACCTCAGCATAGCGTCACCAAACACCCAAGCGTTGCTGTCATCTGCATGTAAACCTTGGTTACGACCTCTATTGAATCTACCAAGTGCCTTGTGTAATGATTTCTCTGCTTTCCGCTAGCAATTCATTAAGGCTCATGACACACTCGCCGACAAGATCCCGTCAACTTGTGAATACTTGAATGGCGATTGGAAAGTCCGGAAGAGGCATGGCAGGATGACTGTGATCTTGATCGTGACTGAGGTTTTGACAGGAGAAACTCGCGATCAGCATATGATGAAGAAAAAGTCATTTCATCATCTTACCACATACCCAGCTTATAGGACGTGTGGAGAGCCACTCACAACGAAACAGCCACTCGGATTGTTGCTGTATGTCAAAAGGCCTGGTCGTTTACAAGACCTGTGGTCTCTCGAAATCCTCTCTTCTCCCGTTGCTACGCATGCCCAATGTCTGGTTCGAAGCAGCTGGATTCAATTCAGCATCTGCGGCGCCCCAACATGTCGTTTCTGCATCTGTGGATGTAATATGTTGGTAGCACCCTGACGAGTCGTAGTCTCAACAGCACCCGGGCAAGCATGAGTGGAATAACCAAGTCTTCTTTCCAGGGGGAGAATCTTTTCACCACACATCGCTCGGGTCCACCTCGAACTTCTCGCCATTTTCCCGAATGTGCTCCTTCTTGACGTCTCTCTTCATGGGCTTGCGCATATCGTAGGCGTCCTCCGATGACTTGGTCGGGTCGCTCGAGTGGTCGCCGTAGTAGTCCTTGACGGTGCGGAAGATGCTGTAGCCCATGCTTTTGTAGAACTGGATGGCCTTGTGGTTGGTGCTCCTCACAAACAGGTCGACGAACCAGGCATCGTTGGCGTCGGCAGCGGCCTCTAGCTGCTCCGTAAGCATCTTGCCGATGCCCAGACGACGAGCCTCGGGCGCTACGGTGACTGCGGTGATGTGGGCGTGCCAGGGGAGGTAGTGCTCTGAGAACTTGTAGTAGTCTGGTGAGGACTCAAGCTTGCCCATGACTGTATGTATGTGTTAGTGTAAGGTCAAACAAAGAGTGATAAATAGTGAATGCTCACTGTATCCAATTATGTTGCCATGCTGATCCTCGGCCACCTGGAAGAGCGATGGCCACTTCGCATGGTACTGCAAGTAAAATCCAAGCTCGTATGTTTCTGTAAAAGGGTCGAGATTGCACTTTGAGAACTTGTTCAGGTCATCTGGGCGGAATTGGCGGAAGTTGGCCATTTTGCGAGTGTCTTAGGGACTCCTTCCGTTTCGATGCTGTGGTGATATTTCACGAGTTGAAGATACCTCTTAAGAGGTATCCATATTTGATAGGACCGTTAACGGGATGAAGAAACAAAGATGATTGTTTAGCGCTCTTAACAGACCTAGGTGACGACTACACTACAAGCTGTTAGTGCTTGTCTGCTTTGACGTCGATAGCTGCCCAACTGCTTGGACCTCCAGGGGCAGGAGTGCCCCACGCGTGCCAGACAGCCTTGTTCGTTGTCAATGCGGGGCAAACGGTAGTACCTGAGGTGGCACAGGCTCCTGGAACTGAGCGAAGCCATCTGCCCGCCAGTGCCCCTGGCATGAAGCCGCAGCTGGGGACCCTTCAAGTTCCGCCTTCCCGTCTCGTTCCATGGATTGTTTCTACTCCCGTCCGTAGTCGCTTGCCCCTGACAACCTAGTCCGAGCTTGATGGTCAAACCGCTGAAATCGGGCATCCAAGACGACGGGAGATTCCAGGACCATCACTCTGCACCACCTCGCAGCTACTCCTAGAGATTGCCCTATGCCCCTGGCCACGACTACGAATCACCGCCCGCGCTATCCTTCCAAGTCCCCATCCACTCTATCCACTTCAACACTTCATCACTTCAAGGCCAAAGCAAGAGTTGCCTTCTTCCACCTCTATAGCCAAGAAGGCGCTTTGTTCCTCACTGTTTCGAGACAACTAAAGGGAATCCGACGCACTCACGAAAGTCCCTAGTACAGCCCGAAACAGATCCCCCTCACCGACCGAGACCGACCGCCCGCCCAACAACTGCATCTCTCAACTCGTCCTACGTTTCCGCGCCTGTTCCTCTACCTACCGCCTAGCGAACTCCCGTCCCACACGCCTGATCTCTCTTCGCCCTCAATCTTGATCATACGAATTCTCCAGTGTCTAGATACTGCGCTCTGTCGCCTCGCTCCGCTGTAAAGAGAATCACCAGGTGACTGGACCGCGAACAACCATAAACCTGCGCCGCGCACCGCTATAAGCAGTCACGAGCCGTTCGTCGCTCCGAACACTTGTCGCCTTGTTCGTCTACAGCGGGGAAAGTGAATCAGCAGGGAAACATTGCTCTCAGACAATCCAACAAACTACAAAGCCCACCCATCATGCCGCCGTCTTCACCGCAAACACCACGGCACTCGCCGTACCCCTCCATGGAGAACCTCAGTTCCGCAGCGTCCTACTCCCCGCAAGAGGGCCGCGCCCTCTCACACAAGTCGTCCTTCAACGACCCTTTAACGCCCTCACGAAACAGCTTCAACTCCTCGGTGGGTCCGGCGATGGACATTGGCATGTTTGGAAACGGAGGTATGGACAACGGCGGCGGGTTGGGTAACCTAGCGGACGAGCTAGCCGATGCCTTTTCAGATGGCGAAGACGACTACTTCGAGGGTCAAGAAGGCGAAGAGGCACCCAACATGGTTTTTAAAGGCGAAGAAGAGGACCTGCTCCCGACGCCCATGCCAAAGGATGGGGGTGGTGTACGGGATAGCGGTGTCGACGTGGCAAGTCCCCGGAGCCGCCAGCGCGCAAGTCTAAAATCACAACTCTCACCGAACGGAAGGGGCCACCATCACTACCACCGCCG
>HF970765.1:107398-118187 GCA_000604205.2 Neurospora africana FGSC 1740
TAATAATTGGCGGAAGAGGTTGTTGGCGCAGGAAGGAGGGGGTGGTGGTGGTGGTGAGGGGCCGGGGACGACGGGGAGTGTTGAGGCTTGATTAAGAGGGAGGCAGAATTGAAAATGTTGGGATTTAGTGGTATTCTGGGATGTGGTTGTTTGGCTGGTGGGCATTCTCGGATGAAGGGATATAAACAAACAAGGTGTTTGACGATGTCGAATGAGGAGGGAAGGGAAGGGAAGGGAAGGGAAGACTGATGATATAGAGCAAGAGCAAGAAAGCGGTGCATGTACTTTCAACACTTCACTTTGTGTTAGAAAAGAAGTTGTGAGCGATCTAGAGAGAGGGAGAGAGGGTACGCACTATATATAACGACGGAATGATGACCTCCAACTAATATATCTTACATACAATACAGTTGATGGGTAAATATAGAAAGGAACTTGCGATTGACACTAGTTGGAGGCATTCGAAGGGCCTAAACATGAGACTGTGTCAAGGTTGTCACTTCATCCACTGGAAAATCGATATCCAGGGAATCATGATAATACGCTGAGCCCGGTAACATCAAATGTACCCTTCCTTTACGCTTAGTCTCTGTCACCTACACCTCGTCCAGCCCTTGCAAACGTTACCTCTAGTTCAGAAATTTCAATACCTCATTGTAGAATAGTACTTCTGATTTTCTGCAGCAAGGATGAAAGTCTGCTAGATGACACAAGTCAAGACACCTTAGTCCGACATATCCTCATCCGAGTCACACTCACTTCCGCACTCGCTCTCGCACTCGCTTCCGCAGCCGTGATGGTGGTGATGATTATCATCTTCATCATCCTCTTCCTCCTCTTCTTCTTCTTCTTCCTCATCCTCGTCGGCCTTCAACCCGTAGTCATCGTAAAAGTGCGTAAGAGGCTGAACTTGAGTTTTGTAACCAATGACCTCAAGATTCTTGACCATGTTCTGTAAAGTATAACTGTTAGTGTCTGACATAATAGAATGGCAATAAGTAATGGGAAAGGAGGGGGGCAATGTCACCTCTTCCATAATAGGAGCACAAGTAACCACAACGTTACTTTTGCCCGGCTCAAAGACAGGCAACACAATCTCCCTCAAAGCCTCGCGAATCTGATCGCCCGTCACCTCACGAATACGTGCCAGAAGCTTCTTGTTCCAACCGGGCTCCTGGCCGCGAATGACGTTGCTGACAAAGTTCTGCTGCGCCGCCGCCGTCATGGTAGCCTGTTCGTCCGCAACAGCCAGCACCAGGCCGCTGATGGCGCCCTCAACCAAATGCTTGTCCAGCGGCTCCTCGCCAGAAGCGATCTTGGCCACCGTGTTCCTGCTGGCCTCGATGGCCTTGCTGGCGTCGGGCGACCGGTACACGTAGAACTGGATGTAGCCCGAGTCGGACTCGCGGCCAAAGTGGACGCCGTAGGCGAGACCGTTGCCGCGGACGGCGTTCCACAGGGGGCCCTCGGTAGTCTCGAGGTAGGAGAGAGCGACGAGGTAGGCGGGCAAGCGAGGGTCCGAGTAGGACTTGATGCCGCTGGCGGTGCTAACGCTGAAGGAGGAGTCGAGCGTGGTCATGGGGATGATGACGCTGCCGAAGGAGCCCGGGGCCTTGCCCTCATCGCTCAGCATCTGGTGCGGGCGGATAATGGGCAGGAGATCCTTGGAGGTGTCGAGGTCCGGGATCTCGGTGAAGCTGTCCCAGGCCGCGATTGGGTTGGGGAGCTTCTCGACATGGGCGGTGACAAGGACACGGAGGTTCTCGAAGGTGAAGAGACTACGGCGGAGTTCCTCGAACCAGGAGACGACGGTCTCGGGTTCCTTCTCGAGAAGTTTCTTTAGGCGACGGTAGTATACCGCCTTGACGAGCGTCCGCTTAGCGACAGAGTAAGACTCCGGCAGTAGATGGATGGACTGATCGACCTCGCGAGACATGACTCTGCCGTCTCTCTTTGCCTCGGGAATATCGGCAAGGGCCTTGACAACAGCGGCCTTGAGACGGACGGGATCGAAGACGATGTCAAACATCAGTGTGCGAAGCCAGCTGATCATAGTGGTGTACTTGTCGAGATCCACCTGGAACTGCAGAGCCATACCTTCGTTATCACCAATGCGCGAAGCACTGTTCAGGTGGTAGCTGATGGTGTCCTTCTCGAGTTGCTTAACGACATCTTCAAACTCCATACGTTTGCCATCGCGCATAACCGGCGAGTTGAAGAAGTTGTCTGCGAACAGAGGGAGGAGAGGCTTGAGCCTGTTGGGCGTCGCCGATGTTCCGACGTGCAAAGTAAGGTGTACAAAGTTGGTAGGAACGTCCTCAAACTGGATAAATAGAGGCTTAGCGCCTTGGGGTGCTGCGTCGATGATCTTTTGGGTTGAGTTATCGGTGGTTCCGAGGCTGCGGGCCTTGCCGCTTCTTGCTGTCAACGACTCAATGAAGTGGATGGAGGATGTGTCGGGAACCGGCCATTGATCGAGCACCTCGGGAGGAATAGGCTTCTCGTTGTTTTGCTTGGCCTTCTCAACCTTTTCCTTCAGCGCCTTTAGGCCCTCCTCTCCCAACTCTTCCCTCCTCTTGGCGAGACGCTCCTTCTCGGTCTTCTTGAGCTTTTTGGCAAGTTCCATGGAAGGCTTGCCCAGGATGGACACGTGAGGTGCGTCTGAAATCCACTTCTTGAGGAAGTCACGCCACTGCTGCTCCTCCCAGCTAGCAAGGACATCGTACTCGCCCAAAGTCTGAAGTTCCCTCAGGGTAGAGCCGTCGCGCTTTCCAAACAAGTAGTCGGTGATGATATTGCTGGAGTAGAACTGTTCCGAACCTTCAGCATGGTACTTGATCTGACGCAGCTCGCGCGAGATGCACTCCTTCATGTACTCCATATCAAGTGGCTTGGATGCAATCTCCTTCAAAAGCGAGATAAGGCGCTCCTCGACAAAGGCGAGCTTCTCGGTAGCGACACCGGTTGGCTGGAACCAGATAACAGAGTTGGGGCGAGTATCCCACCAAAAGGAAACTGAGCTGGCCAATTCCTCCTTCTCGACAATAGTGTTCTCGATCACAGACACGGAGGAGCCGCAGAGGTATGTCAACAAGATGTTGAGAGCCGTTGCTTGCAACTGGTCAACGCAGCTGGGACCGAAGAATGCCACAACAATCTCGCCAGTGGACTCATCCTCCTCAGGAAACTCAACAGTCTCGACAACTGTTTCCTTCAGGGGAGGCGGTTGAGGAGAGTCGACAAATGGGCGCTTGAAGTTGGGGTCAGGAGGGGGGATGTCGTCCTTGATGCTCTGCTCAAACTTATCCAAGATATCCAAGAGATTCTCATGGTTTGCCTCGCCGACGATGATGACAGCCAGGTTTTGAGGTTGGTACATGGCCTTGTGGAACTCACGGATGCGGTCTGGGGTCAGCACTCTGAGGGCATCCATCATGCCGCCCGTTTCGTAGCGAAATCCGACATTTTCGGGGTACAGCAACCGGCGGGCCCGCAAGTCCATAAGCTCCTGGCTCGAGTATTGGATGGCCTGCATCTCGGAGTACACCACACCCGCATCATTGCCCTCGCCGTCGATATGGTGAACTTCGGTCACACACGCATCGTCGGTGAGGGTAGGAAGAATAACATGCTCTAGATAGACGGGTAGAATCTGGGCGAAGCCGTCCCAACCGGCGGTCTCAAGCGTATAAGCTGTGTGGTCAACAGCAGTCCATGCATTTGTACCAGAGTAGGCACGTCCAGCTAGCTTGTCCAAGAGGCCCTTGTATTGGTAGTTCTTGGAGCCCATGAAGACCAGATGTTCCAGGGTGTGAGGGGCACCGGAGTCGTCAAAGATTTCGGTAGCGAGGGTAAAGTAACCGTTGATTTTGGGGCCCTTGCGATCCGCCACAATGACCTGCATGCCAGTACGCTCCGAGACGTACTGGGTAATTGTCGTCGGGGCATAGTCGGTCTCGAAGGTCTGCACCTTGCGGAACCTTGGTGCTGTCGACATGTTGCTACTTATTGAGGGCAAAGAACCTTGAATGTTACTGGGAAGAGGATTAGCCCATGACAGCGAGATAAAAGTCATGTAACAGTAGAAATGCCAGGGAAAGTCTCCAAATACGTATGTAGCCGAGTCCCCTTCTCCTCATGCTCGACCATGATGAAAAGGCAGGAGGTACCAAGAGTTATAAAGGAAAAGCAGTGTAGTAGTAATATCACAGGTAACCGCTGTGTTGGCAACTACACTGCTCGTTGCTAGAGTACTAGACAGCATGATGTTATGGGCCCGTTGGACAGGAGGAACGCGTGATGAAATAGAACAGAATGCTGAGGGAAGGGACAATTGAAGAGGTTTTTGTGGGGGGTGATGGAAAGGGAACACTAAAGACTCTCTTACCGGCGCAACGGTCTGAATGAAGATGTTTGCCAGGTCGCCTTGCAGGTCGAGTAAGACCAGAGAGGCGCGGTTGCTCTAGATAATGCCGGTTGAGCAGCCTGGAGTCGACGTATGAATAGTTGACGCAGGGTTGATGGACCTTTATATACAGAATAAGAAAGTAAAAGTTATCAGATTGCGGTCCGTGTTGTTGACAGGAAAGGAAGTCCACCGAGAGAAAGTTTGCCCCTCCTCGAGACTGGCCTGGATGTAGGTTCCTCTTGTGATGAGCGGGAAGGAATGGGGGCCGAAGACTGGAGCACAGAGGCACCTCACCCGTGGGGAAAGCTCCGAGAAAGGAAATGCATAAACATCGATCTTGAAACACACCTTCGGTCGTCGTACTCCAAGTTCACATGAGTGAACCTGGAATACAGATTTTGATGGATACGATCAGTACCTAGAGGCTTATGAAACAGGAATGGATGAAGAACCGTGACTGCCACGATCTCGACGACAAGAGAAATTGAGGGGCATCCGGCGCTAACTAGGTAACTACCATAAGGCACGGGTAACTGTACTGTGTTCACACGGCGCCGTGGACAACCACCACTGGAACGAACGAACCTCTTAGCGGCAGCTGTCCGAAACTCCCGTCAGCTCTCACCTTCCGTCCCAGCGGCCGGGAAGCTTTCAGGTCCCTTGACGGCCAGTCCGGTCCCGATTGGCGCCGCATCAAGCACGCCCCACATGATCTCCCCTAGAACAAGTCTTGGCACAGGGAGCTGTCAGTGGGTGTCATCAGATTCACGGCAACTTATCGACAGCCAAGCTGGCCGCAACAACTTGCTTGTCCAAACACCAACCAACAAAGTTCGCGACAAACTGCGACACATCACTACCTAGTCCGCATATGACACCACGAAACGCCTAGGCAGTCGACCGGACTCAGATCCGCTACCCCTCGAGCCACATATCCACACTCAAAGCAACAACCTATCAGGACAGCATGGCCGTTGCGACGCCAGACTCGCCGGCTGGGCAGATTGCTCAGGCCCTCGTAGACTTCTCTGTCGAGGGAGCATTTCCAGAAGAGTCGGTATCCTCCTTAACGGTAGACTCAAGTGCGCTCCCAGCAGCCATTGAAGCACTCGCCAGTGCAAAGGCCAAGCTCCAGGTACCAACCATCACTTTTCGACCCACGCCTATAAACCCTTTGCTGAGGCTTTGCGCTTGTTTGTAGGCCGAGATACACACCATCAACGAAGAAACCGCCGACGATGTCCGAACATGGAAAACAAACGCCCAATCGGTTCAAGACGACATTATTCTGTCAAAAGCTCTAGCGAACGATATCCTGAAACAGTCGGAATCGCCACAAGCGTCAGGGAAGGCCATCGAGGAAGCCGAAACAAGAGCTGCCTTTCTTGCCCGCGAGTTGGACTACAACACACAGCTGAGAAACGCATTGATGGGAATCAAGGCCGTTAACCAAATACTCGACCAAGTTGAGCAAGCGCGGGACGAACGCCGTATTCTCGATGCTCTACATCTTCTTGAACGTGAGCTACAATGCTTCTAGGAAGTGACTGAGCCGATTGCTAATGCTACCACCAGGATCATGGAAAGAGCTCGACGCCGTGCCCGTCAACAAGTCTTGTCGTGCTATCAAACTCCTTGATATCAGAGCCTTCGAACTCAAGTCGGACGTCCATCAGGTATTCGATCATGTGTGGAATACTCTAATACATGTTGATATTGAGGGTCACAGGGTGTCAATAAGTGGCGCGAAGCAGGGTAAGCCGCGATCTCTACAGCATGTTGGTTCACAAGACCTGACCCATCGTAGACGAACCCATGAGCCTATCCGATGCCGTCGTTGGGCTCAAAGCATACAAGGAAGTCGGTCAGCGCGCAGCCCAACTATGGCATGATATTGACAAGGCTATTCTTGCTCCTAGACTCGACATCAAGCAAGAACGTTTACCCAGTATTAAGATCAATGGAAACACCTTGGAGTTAGAGGGAACGTCCGATCAGTCTACTGAGGCTGTGTTCCGAGACCTAGAACAGGTCTTTACCTTCCTGGTCGAAAAGCTACCACCCGATCTGGTCGAGACTATTTCAACTGTCTTACTACCAGGTCTCATCCCGACTATCACCAGAACTTGGCTCGACTTGGCCGTTCCATCCTCGCTTGAGGAAATGGACAGATTTCAAGCGACAATATCGACAACAAAGGGCTTCTGCACCACTCTTAAAGCACTGGGACTGTCGCATCTCAATGAACTACAGGAGTGGACCGAAAGCGCACCTCGAGTATGGCTGTCGAAACGAAGAGAAGCTGCTCTGGACCAAATAAGGACGCAGTTGTCTCGGGGACTGGGCACATCGAAGCAGGTCGAAAGGGTAGAAAAACAGGTGGTTTCAAAGTCGGAGGGCCAGCAGTTGGCCGCCAATGGAGCCATGGTTACCGAAGACGATGGTGGCTGGGATGCATGGGGATCCGATGGCGAGCGGGAGACTGGTGGGCAACAAATCAGCAAACCGGCTGCGACAACACCAGCCACCGAACCATGCGCGGACGCTATCGATGATGCGGCCGATGCCTGGGGCTGGGGTGAGGAAGACACTGAACTAGAGAAGTCGGAGGAACCTCAGCAGAAGAAGCAAAAGCAGGAGGAGGACGATGATCCCACTGAGGCCTGGGGCTGGGGCGATGACGCCCAGAATGACGAGACTGCGCCGGAACAAGCACAAACCGCTCCATCAGCTTCGTCAAAACCACAGACACGGGAGTTGACTTTCAAAGAGACCTACAGCATCTCATCCCTCCCACAGCCGGTCCTAGACTTGATATCTTCTCTCGCCGAAGACGGAGCAGCATTGACCCAGGGCGACTCTGCCAACAGCCCCGTTGCTGCTGCTGCCGCCGGACTCTTCAGTCTCCCCACTCTTGCGCTGGCCATGTTCCGTGCCGTTGCCCCCCACTACTACGCTCCGGATGTTGGCGGAAACATGTGAGTACACAACCATACTTATACCTAACGCCGAGATGCTAACCAGGTCAAAGGTTTCTCTACAACGATGCTACCTACCTGTCGGAGCGGCTAGCTGAGTTCACCGAGGAGTGGGTGAAGAGGGAGAATATCAGCACACGGGCGCAAACGATGCTAAGACTAGATAACGACATCAAGTCCATGCAAAGTTTCGCAAACCGTGCTTACAGCAACGAGATGAGCATCCAGAAGACAGTGCTCAGGGATCTCCTAGGGGGTGAGTTCTGCCCTTTTTAAATCACAGTCTCTCCTACTTGAAACCCCTCTTCTTTACCTCTTACTAACACCCAGCTCTCATAACCCCAGGTGAGCAAAACTTCATCCAGCAAGACGATACCGAATCCTGCGTCTCCGCCGCCGTTGCCCGAGTGCGCTCCCTCGCCATCGCCTGGGAATCAATCCTCTCGCGCTCCGCCTGGCAGCAAGCCGTTGGCTCGCTCGTCGACGCCGTCGCCAACAAGATCATTGGCGACGTCATGGATCTGCCCGGCATCGGCCAAGACGAGGCTTACAACATTGCCAACCACATTGCTTCAGTCACTGCTTTGGACGATTTATTCCTGCCTAGTCGCTTTACCACCGCGGAAGGTCGTAATGAAGCAGAGAACGGAATCCCCACGACGGCGCAGTACGCGGGTTCGTGGTTGCGCCTCAAGTACCTGTCGGAAGTGCTGCAGAGTAACCTCAAGGACGTGCGGTATCTGTGGCTGGACAGCGAGTTGAGCTTGTATTTCTCGGCGGACGAGGTGGTGGATTTGGTAAATCTTAGTTTTGAGGATAATCCGCGGACGAGGGAGGTGATAAGGGAGATTAGGGCGAGGCCGAATCCTCTTGGGTGAAGAGAGCTTACCTATAAGTAAGGGAGTAAGTATAATTGTAGAATGGTAGTTGTAGTAATTGCAAGCAATTCATATAATGGATGGACGATAAGCCTGCGGTCGAGGTAATTGAATGTCATATCGGGCTATTTTCCCTCTCGACTTTTAGTCATACAAACCACAGGCGGGTGGGTAGGTGGCTCAGTTGTTGTCACTTGCGCGACTCGAAGCATTTCAAACTCGTTTATTTCCGTCCTCTCTGTTGTTAAATCCTTCAACAACTATGGTAAGCACCCACGGCTAATGCAGAGGCTCCGAAGTAAGAACCGCTTGAAAGAAAGTACAGGTACACGCAAAAAGCCCCAGTAGTACTACATATACATATTCATTTCCCTGTCCTTTATACCTTTTCCTCCATCCCCCTTCGAAGACTTTGGTGACTTGTTCCTTTTCGTCTCCCTTTCGTTTTTTTTTTAACCCTAACTCCTCTCGTTGGCATTGGTCTGAACTGCCTGCTGAACTCCTGTTTGGCATTGGCCTTTCTGTCTGGCTGGCTGTCTGTCGCCTAAAATAGGCAGGATGCGGCCTCTTTCCATGGATTATGCGCCCATGAAGGAGCTCGTGAAGTCTTCCTTCTTTTCCTCGACCCTCGAGTGCAAGGCACGCATAAAGATATGGTGTTGTGTGGTATGGTATGGCATGTAGCATCCGCAGGGAAACCAGAAGTGAGGCAGGTTCACTGGATGTGAAGAGATATTTGAAAAAGATGCTACCGGGCTTACTGCTAGCTAGGCAAATACAGTAGCTTCCATTTGCTACCTCTCTCTCCGCAGATGACCGACCGCTGTCGAGGCAGCTCTTGTTCTTGCCTGTGCCTGTTCCTGGTCAAGCTAATGTTGCCTTCGATTTGCTGCGTGCCTGCCTTGCCTTGCCTGCCTGTCTGTTTCCTTTCTTTCGCGCTACCAAACGAACGCGATTCGCTTTCTGTTCTCTGTCTTGCTGCCTTTTCCCTTAACCAATGGGTATCATATCTTCTTCCTCATGTCACTTCCTCACACCCTGCGTTCGTCCTTGGATTGTTGTTGGTTTGAGGTAAACAAGCCTCTCAACAGATGATGTTGACTTGGTGCTTGTTCCCAGGTGACCTCTTTTGGCCACTGATCTTCATGTCTATAGCTGGCACGAGCTTCTGTAGATTGCGTCTGTGATGGCTAACTAGCACTGACGCACACTTTTGGCATTTTTCAGTCCGCTCTCCAGTGCATTCCTTCGTTCCTCTCCCCGAGATAAAGCTCGACAGCGTAGAGCCCCATGGTGGCAGCGACATTGACCCAACGCCACGGGTTTCCACCGGCGTCACCAGCCCGGAGAGTCCACCCGATATCATCACCGTTATTGGATACGCTGAAGTGCTGTAGCAATAAGCTCGTGTATACGGCAATGAGGATCGAAGGAGAGAACCAGCTGAGGAAGCCTACAAGGCGGTTAGCCCCGTCGGTCTCTTCCAGTAAGCTTGGCTCGTCCATGAGAGCTCTGGCGCCGAGCTCCCGAACAGCCGGAATGATGCGGGTGGCACAGTAAAAGACGATGATCCGGTAGGTTAGCGAGATGATGACGCTCGGTGTAATGGTTTGGAATGCGGCATAGAGGAACTGGAAAGAAGTGTTGAAAACTTCAGGCAGACTGCTGAGGATGTGCATCAATGTCGAATAGGATGCCATGATGATTGGGGGCAGAGGCGGGAAATCAGGCTGAAGCGAGGCCGCTTGCTCGGCTGCAGCAACAGCTTCGGCAGACGGCTGATAGTCGGTGAAGATCTGATAGACGCATAGAACAATGTAGGCAAAGAGGAGAGATGACTCCACGGCGTTGCCGCGTCCGCTACCAATTCCATATGCTCCCAGGAATACGGCCGAAGTCATTGTAGCTCCAATAAGGGTGGCATCGATGGTGTTGATTTCGGGGAAACGCGCAACCCTCCAGAGGAAGTAAACGGCACTGGAGATGATGGAACCGGAAAAGGCAAGAAGGAATATCTAAAAAGATGTCAGCAACACACCTTAGTTTTAAGAAAACCAAAGCCAGGGACTTACCATCCATGTGTCGCCTCCACCGCGGGTGACGAGCCACCTTGCAACCCGCCCAGCGGTCTGTATTACTAAGAGAGTGCAGAAACCCTCCAGCAGTTGGAAAACAGGGCTCGAGTAACTCAGCGTCTTGTCCCAAGCTCCCAGAGCGACATTCTCGACAAATCCATGCTGGCCAAAGAAGTATTCACCCCAAGTGCTGGGCTTGTGATCCGCAGTGACAGAAGAGAAGGTGCGCGATGCCCAGCCGGCGTTCTCAGCATCCACTGAGAACCTATTCAGAGACCAGATGAGAAGGGCTGGAATGACGATCCATTGCGACAAGCCGACACTGCTAGTGAAGAACCAGCGGACTCGTGACCTCTCGGGAGTGAGGAGCTTGCTGGTGCTGTAGATAAGATAGAAGATGAAGAGGGATAGCGAGTAGGCGAGACCGGCATCACGACCGCCAACGTCAAA
>HF970765.1:143830-157195 GCA_000604205.2 Neurospora africana FGSC 1740
CGCCATGATTTCAGACGACATCTTGTCGAGATCTGTGCGTGCGGTGTGATGTGATTGTGGTGTTGTGAAGGGGTACTGGAAGCAAGATGCTGATTCTTGTTCTTCGATTTCTCAAAAGAAGCTCAAGTCGACATCTTTCTGTAGGAAAAGGTGGAAAGGGGAAAAGGCCACAGGCAGCGGTGGGATGTAACGCTTCCTGGAGAGGCAGAGACAGACGTTGGTGATTCGTGTCTTTATTGGGGATGGAAGGACGAAGAAATTGCAGCCAACGAACACGCTTTTTATGGAAGCCAGGTGCTTTAGGTGGGGCAATTGCATTTTTGGTGGGGCATTTGGAGCTCTGGCCGTTGATTGATCCGTGTCTTGGCAGGGCAAGCGCGGGGACCCGCTTCTCCGGTGCCCGGGGCGATCTTCTCCCGGTAGTAAGAGGAGTCGTTGCCGGTGGCATATACCTACCTCTACGTTTGCCCTGACGGCAACACCCATGGTTGCGCCTTCTCACTGGTTGCTGTGAGTTGTGACTCAATTGTTGCAACCAACTCGGATGGAGAACATGAAGATAAAAAGTATTTATATCTCGAAAAAATAGCTCTTGTGTCTCAAATGATTTGTTCATGGTGGCCTTGTTTGCGCTCTCTTTGATACTTCCCACTGGCTCCGATACCGCGCTCGGCGCATCGTGGACCGTGTACCCTTGTGACCTCGCAGATACTGAATTGCGCTTTTTCGGTTGTTTACTTTCTGATAAGAAAGTCACCAACTCAAGCCACCCCTTTTTCCAGTAAGCTCCAGACTCAGCATTTCGCAGCAGTTATGGAGAGCCTCAACGGCTGTGTTCTCAGCCAATTGAGGCAATCGGGTGCCCAATTGACTCGTACTCTTCAAAAGGTTCAGTCCCGGTCCTACTCGGCCCCCGTCAGCGGCTCCATCCCCGCGGCCAAGAAGAAGTATGTCCCTACTTCTGGCACCTATCCCCTGGGCTTCTCGGCTTCCGGCATCAACGTAGGCGTTAAGCCCAAGAACACCACCAAGCCCGATGTTTGCCTTGTCGCCTCGGACCGCCCCTGCGCTGCTGCCGCTGTCTTCACCAAGAACAAGTTCCAGGCCGCCCCCGTCACTTTCAGCCGTAGCTTGTTGCAGAAGAAGGGCAACCAGGGCATTCAGGGTGTCGTTGTCAACTCGGGATGCGCCAACGCCGTCACTGGCAAGGGAGGCTTGGAGGATGCCGGCAAGATGGCCCAGGCCGCCGATGAGTGCTTCGGCCAGAGCGAGAGCACTCTCGTTATGAGCACTGGTGTCATCGGTCAGCGTCTGCCCATCGAGAAGATCACCAGCAACATCCCCCGGGCTCACAAGGCTATGGGCTCTACCCACGACCACTGGCTCACGGCTGCCAAGGCTATCTGCACCACCGACACCTTCCCCAAGCTCATCTCCCGGTCCTTCAAGCTTCCCTCCTCCCCTTCGGTTGAGTACCGCATCGCCGGCATGACCAAGGGAGCTGGTATGATTCACCCCAACATGGCTACCCTCCTCGGTATCATCGCCACCGATGCTCCCGTTTCCTCCACCGTCCTGCCCGCCGTTCTCAAGCACGCCGTCGACCGTTCGTTCAACAGCATCACCATCGATGGCGACACTTCCACCAACGACACCGTTACCCTGCTTGCCAACGGTGCTGCTGGCGGAAAGGAAGTCGTTGCCAACACTCCCGACTACGACGCCTTCCAGACTGTCCTGACCGATTTCTCCACCGACCTTGCCAAGCTAATTGTCCGTGATGGCGAGGGTGCCACCAAGTTCGTCACTATCCGCGTTGTCGAGGCTGCTAGCGAGGAGGCCGCTAGGAAGATTGCCAGCACCATTGCCCGTTCTCCCCTGGTTAAGACTGCTCTCTACGGCAAGGACGCCAACTGGTAAGTTGCGGAAAATTAATCCATGCGTTTAGGCAGTTACTAACATTGTCTTTAGGGGCCGTATCCTCTGCGCTACTGGTTACTCCCTCGTTTCTGAGCCCGGCCTTCCCGCCAACGATGTTCCTGAGGTTGTCCCTGAGAAGACCAACGTCTCTTTCATCCCCACTGACGGCACTGCTGAGCTAAAGCTGCTCGTCAATGGTGAGCCTGAGCAGGTTGATGAGGCTCGTGCTGCTGAGATTCTCGAGCTCGAGGACCTTGAGATCCTTGTTAGACTCGGAACTGGCGACAAGCAGGCCACCTACTGGACTTGCGACTACAGCCACGAGTACATGTAAGTTGATCCGCCCTCATTTGAACTTGGGTGACAGACTACTGACCTGATTTTGAACAGTACCATTAATGGAGACTACCGCACGTAAGAAATCACTAATGAGGCGTTACTGTTACTTAGGGAAGATACCCGGAGGTAAATAGGATAGAAAAAGTTCATTTATAGCCATGCTGTGTGCTTTCCTTCCCATTCTTTTGTTCGTACTTCTCCATGATATGCACACGTCGTCCGCCATTCCGACTACACGTCTTAGAAATGATGACATCTCGGCATAAATTTTTAGGGTAATTTGCTCAGCTTAAACGTAGGGGTAGCGAATCTGTAATAGGAAAGCACACACATATATCAAGCCACTTGAAGGGATGGCAAAGGCCTCTGGATGAGTGTTTGTGGGGACGCCAGATTAAATCTACCCACGACGACGGTCTAAATAGAACCTTGGTCTAATGAGCATCATGAGATCTCCAGATTCCAAAAACTACCTAAATTCTTTTCTTTTCTTTTTTTTCTTTTTTTTTCCCTATCCTATCCACAAGGAACAAGGTCGGAGTGTGAGTTGCTAAGAACCTTCTTAGGGTTAGGGTAAAGCGACCTCGGCCAGACCCATGCAAAACCACTTAAAATCAGTGAACGCGACGCGTCGCGCAGCTGACCTTTCCCTCCAGGCAGCTCAGAAATCACAAACCAACAACACCATTGAGGATCGCAACACATAAAATCTGGAGACTTGAAACAGGCCATTCGAACAAGAAAACATTTGGTCCACATCCACCCAGAATGCCAGCAGCCAAAGCAGAAGAGAGGGGCGAGTCCTCAACCTCCATCTCCAAGGCAGCAACCTCGATTTCCACAAGCTCTTCCCCCACGTACGAGCTACCATGGTGAGTCTAATCAGGATTAACCGAACCGCTTGATCTCTATAGGGCGTCTGGCTAACCCAAAGCCACAAACAGGGTAGAAAAGTACAGACCAGTCTTCCTCGACGATGTGGTCGGCAACACAGAAACGATCGAGCGACTCAAGATTATCGCAAAGGAAGGCAACATGCCCCACGTCATCATATCCGGCATGCCTGGTATCGGCAAGACCACGAGTGTTTTGTGTCTGGCGAGGCAATTACTAGGCGATGCGTACAAAGAGGCGGTGCTGGAGTTGAATGCCAGTGACGAGCGAGGTTAGTATGACAAGAGCATCCAGCTCTGGCATGAGCTACACCAACAACACCACCACCCCCATACTAACACCCCAACCCCAAAAACCAACAGGCATCGAAGTAGTCCGCCAGCGCATTAAAGGCTTCGCCCAAAAGAAAGTCACCCTCCCCCCAGGCCGGCACAAGATCGTAATCCTCGACGAAGCCGACAGCATGACCTCCGGCGCGCAACAAGCTCTTCGCCGCACAATGGAGATCTACTCCAACACCACTCGCTTTGCCTTCGCCTGCAACCAATCCAACAAGATCATCGAACCGCTTCAATCCCGCTGCGCAATCCTGCGCTACGCCAAGCTCACGGACGCGCAAGTCGTCAAGCGGCTGCTGCAAATCATCGAAGCCGAAAAAGTCGAGTACAGCGACGACGGGCTTGCCGCCTTAGTCTTCAGCGCGGAGGGAGACATGCGGCAGGCGATCAATAACTTGCAATCCACGCACGCGGGGTTCGGTTTCGTGAGCGGGGATAATGTGTTTAAGGTGGTGGATAGCCCGCACCCGATCAAGGTGCAGGCCATGCTCAAGGCCTGCTACGAGGGTAATGTTGATGCGGCGCTGGACGGGCTGCGGGAGCTGTGGGATTTGGGGTACTCGAGTCATGATATTATCAGTACCATGTTTAAGGTCACCAAGACGATTCCGACGCTGAGCGAGCACGCCAAGCTGGAGTTTATCAAGGAGATTGGGTTTACGCATATGAAAATTTTGGAGGGCGTGCAGACGCTATTGCAGTTGAGCGGGTGCGTGGCGAGGTTGTGTAGGTTGAATATGGATCCGAAGAAGTTTGTGGTGTCGAAGAAGTGAATAAGGGAGGTGGGGAAGGCTTCTTGAAGCAGAGAGAAAAGGAAATGCGGAAGGACTGATCCTGGGGCAGGAATGATGAGGTTCAGAAAAGATAATACCCGAGGGAAAGCTATGTGTTGAATTATTTGTTCGGCGTTGGTTTTGATGTTTGGTCAACTGGCATAGCATACTACACTACAGAGAAAAAGGCATTGGTGGTTGGCATGTAGCATTTACGGTGTAGCCGGCAGCGAAGCATGAAATGTAGAGGATTCCATCGAGTGTATATCATCCAGATGCGGCCTTGTTCATCCAGGAAAAGGTAGTATACAGAACCCCATGAATTGTGACTTTGCCCACCATCACTGAATCTTTTACTTTCGAATTCATATTACCAATCCGGTTGCCCGGTATCTTATGTAGATGTTTTTCAAAACCAGTCCAACCCTTCTTTTCCTTCCCAGCCATCTCAGTTTGCA
This sequence comes from Neurospora africana FGSC 1740, assembly GCA_000604205.2. Lineage (NCBI taxonomy): Eukaryota > Fungi > Ascomycota > Sordariomycetes > Sordariales > Sordariaceae > Neurospora > Neurospora africana. The sequence goes on from HF970765.1 coordinate 148,553, forward strand.
TCCAAGAAAATTAACAGAAAAAGTAGTTCATCAACACAATCTCAACATGTCAATCTCATCCACAATACATCCGCAAAAAGATAGGCTTCGATCGCAATCTGTGGACCCCGCCATCCTCGGAATCCCCAACAGCAACACTCTTTCAGACAGAAACAGGCGACAACAAATCTGGAGGATAATACCTCCCATTGACCCTAGCCCCACCATTGCGTCCACTCCCGGCAGCAGGGTCCCGGCGATGAGGATCAACAGAGTGTGTCCTCCTCGACGGCTGCTGCTGGGTAGATATCTTCCTACCTCTACTATCCCTCCCTCCCATCAATCCTCCAACCGGTGTTACCGGCCCTCGCCCGTAATACGCCTCGGGGTCATCATCATGATCAATAATACCAACAGCCTGTGGCATTTTTCTATGTGGTTGCTGGACATGGTTATTGCTACCATAGGTTGTAGCGGGCAGCACATGATGCTGATGATAATGATGCGGTGTTGTCGGGCTTTGGGTGCTCGGTGTTGACGGAACTGTGCGTTGCTCACTGCCCCTTCTCGTGTAAGAAGCCTGCCTGCTTCTGCTCGATGAGCGGGAACTCGAGGCGTAAGAAGCAGGAGTATATTGGGGCGTTTGCGGGACCGGGGGTGGAGGATAGTTGAACGATGGTGAGATCTTGGGGTTTGATGCTGATGTGCTCCCGAGTCTAGAGGGCGTCCGTTCAACTGTGGGACGTTGTCGGGGAGCTACTTGAGGCTGTGGCTCGTCCCTTAGTCTCATGTGAACTGGTTGGCCGGCACGCTGCCGTTGCTGCTGCTGGTGGTTGTTCATAACTTCTGCTTCGGAAAATGTAGTCTTGAAAATGCTGGGGCTTGCGGCGATGGGAATCATGTTGAAGAGGTCATCGAAACCCGTCTTGGCCGGCTTTCGTGCTGCTGTCCTGCCCACACCTAGTTCGCCGAATTCATACTCCCTCTCGTCTTCGCGTCTTGCCCGCCTTGGGTCTCGTTCGGTTGGACCTGTGCGTGCTGACTGGTAGGAGTGTTGGCTCGTGACTGGCGAGAGCATCTCTGGGCCCCTTGTTCGGCTGGGATTGCGGGATCTGCCACCAGATTTGTTTGTCGATCTGCTGGCTGGCCTGGAGGGAGGAGTGTGGGATGGTTGGCCGTTGTAGTCAGTCCTGGCCGAAACGGGCCAGTTTGGTTCAACCGGTGTGTTCACAGCGGGTGAAAAAGGCAATGGGGTGCGGTAGGCTGCTGACAGCGGTGCGTCGTCGTAGGGTGTGATGGGAGGAGTACAAAGATCACGACTGGTAAAATAGTTTCCAGGCTTCACTCCGGATGGCAACCGCTTGGTAGTAATGGGGGGAAGTGTACGTGCACCTCTGTGAATGGGAAGCTTGGGTCGCATGGCCATGACAGTCGGACTGGGATATACCGGGCTCTCTACAGCTTCTGCTCGTCCTACATAGGCATGCTCGCCACATCCTCCACAGTTGCCTTGGCAATCAGCGTAGTCCTCCGCGCATGAATCGCTACAATCCTCTTCCTCGCCTGCCACGAAGCGAGAAGGCTTCGTAGGTATGTTCAAGGTTGGTCGTTTTCTGGCCTCGACTGGGCTGCGTCTGTTGCCCCCTATATGTCTGTTAGAAGCTGCGGCTTGCACTGCTGCCTCTGGTTGTGTATGTGCTCTCACAGGGGAATATGGGGAGGTCGTGTTGGCTTGGCCGGGAGAGATTGGATTCCCAGTAGTGCCAGGGGTTGTCTGGGACATGTACTCTTCATTGTTCTCGGTAGCGGCGTCAGGGCGATTGACGAGCTTCCCATAGGGCGGAGCGTCAGTGTTGACGACCAGCAACTCCTTGGAACCACGGCCGAGGAGTCCATAAACAGACACCTCACCGTTCTTGATTCCAATTACGGCACTGGTGCCCGCGTATAAGACGTCTTCTTCCATGCCGCAGCGATTGCAGAACACAACAATGAGTTCCTCGTCGCTTTCGTCTCGGATGACTGGCTCGAATCGTTGAAGCCAATATGTCATGGTTGCCAGATCAGGTTCCTGAGAGAGGGGAGTGAAAGTTGATGGATCCTCGTGGGTAAGCCAGGCCATTGAAAGAATGACTAGGTTTGCTCGAACCTCAAGGACATGGAAAGCGAACTCGAATTTGTGCCAGGGTGCCTCGAACTTGTAGGGACTGTAACGCGTTAGCTACGTACAACAACAGTGAAGTGGGTCCAAGACATACTTGATATCCATACCTGTGAAGAGGTTAGTACAAGTGTCTCTTCAACAGTCAATTAGAATTGCGATTGGAAATACTCACAGATGCCCATGGCAACGTTGCCGAAGCCCTCCATTCTGCCGCCATAGAATCCTCCACCTTCCAGGGCCCAAGTCTGGTCAGTGTAGTAGAGGAAGGACTTGCGATAGTTTGCAACGGTTTCGCCTTCCCCATTGACAACAAGCAGTGAGTTGTAGTACTCGGGAGAGGATCCACGCGGTGAGCCGGAAGACCCAACCTTTTCAGGATAGCCAACGGCGACAGTACAGTCATACTTGAGAGCATTTGTCCGTGCCCACAAAGCACTGATTCCGGATCCCGACGGTTCGAGGAAGGGCTGGATTTCTTCTAGGGACTTGAAGTTGTATCCTTCAAGCAATGTAAGTTGAATGACTTGTGATGGTGAATGGGAAAATAGAGGCTGCTTACCAGAAAAGGCCATCTCGGGAAGAACAAGTAGGTCTAGATCCTCCAACTCCCTTTGATTGGCCTTGGCCAAGACGGCATCGGCACGACTGAGGTTGTTGGAGACATCCCCAACTTGGGGCGCGAACTGAAGACACCCGATGCGCATGGTGATCGAGTATAGACTTGTGAGTTGATGTTTCTGGTGTTTTCCCGGTGGTCTTGAATGATTATGTGGTCGAGCGCGCTTTGTTGGCGCAGCAAGCGTTGTCTCGTAACTGCCGTAGACGCTGCTTTAGTGCTGACCTTGGCCGACGGATCGCTATAAGCCAATTTCTCCAGTGCTGATGATGTTGAACACCACAAAGGATATTCAAAGATGTCTCGTTGAGGGGGTTTGCGGAGACGGCCCGGAGCTGTGCCTCGTGTTTGTGGATCAAAAACAAAACAGGCGAGAAAGGGTAGTAGAAACGGCACAATTGGCGTAAAGGGCAGAGCAGTCGATTTCCTTCCTTCGTTGTGGTGGAATTCTCGTTTCGTTGAGCTGGAAAGTGTGGTAACACGGGGGCGTCTTGGACCTGCGCTGGGATATTTTTGGACCCTTCCTTCTCCCCAGGAACCTATGTATCGATGCGGGCGTCGAGGTGGTGTAAAGAGGCACGAACTGCACTCTTTTCTTTCCTTCTTGTTTCGTTTCGAATTCGATGCAACTGAAAAGAGTCGGAAGCAGAAAACAAGTGGAAGATGGAGACGATGGGCGCATGGAAGTATGCAACACAGCAGGACGCTTCCACCCCCGTACCTAGGTAGTGTAGAGCTGGTTAAGTTGTGTCACGGTTCGTACTTCATTCTTTTTTGGGCGATGAGAAAATCAACCCTGGAAGTGAGTGTGAATGGCCAGCAGCTGAGACTTGCCATCATATTGCCGTCTTACCGCCATTGGGTTTCCCTACCTATGTCTGCCATAGAAGGAAGGCATTGGCGGGCACCCGGGGAGGGAGTGGGATGATTAAGATGGCACGATGGGGCCTGCGTCTGTTAGGCTTCTTCAGGTAGACTACGGGGTACCCTCACGGCGATATTTGGTTGGTCGGTACCTCTCCTCGTAACTTGGCTTGCCCCGAGCCCCTGACTTCCCGCCTGCAAGAGATCTCGGCAGCCTGCGCTAGCGGGAGTCACTGCCAATGTTGTACGAGAAGAGAGTGCGGATCACGAGAATCATGGCAAATGTGATCCAGGCGTCAAGGGCCATATCACACTCTGCCTTCACAAAATTTGTCCAGACTGGTCACATTAGCAAAGCTGAATGGCGAACCGCGCAACGCCGAGCCAGGAACACGAACGAGAAAATGTCCGACATCCAATGGCTTTTCTCAGGTGTTTTGTGTCAACTGTTCCCAGGGGCACCTGCATGACATGAGACTGTGCACGAAAACCTATCCCGGCACTTGTACGGCGGCTCGTCAGTGCAAGGGAAGTGTTTGAAGCTTCCCCGCTCTTACAGATCCAAACGGTTCCTCATCAACACCTCGTAGGTAGGGTTAGATATCAGTTCGTCATGGCAGCGAACGAAAGCGAAGGAAGGTAAGGATGTGAGAAGGCAAGAAAGTGACTGTGACGGCAGCGACATGCGAGATGGTCAAATGCAGGTCCAGACTCGATGCCCAGTGTAGAGGCGTAATCTGGTTCTTGGCGTATATGCGTACCACGATTGGCCAGAAAGCGGTAATGAACTACCCCACACTGTCAGTTCTCAGGTTCGTTTCAACCTCCAGCAGCGTTTCTTCTTCCATTCAACCATCACCTCCTTCACGCCAACATCCAATCAATCCCAACCTAGTCAAAGACTGACCAAACACATTCCCGAGTTGGACATCAATCCAACATACATTAATTTCTTTCATCATTTGCATGCTATTCGCCCACATCACCAACGAGCTGGAACCAACTTCCATCTTAACAAGGCCTTGTTCCATGCGGCCATCCAAATGACCGTCAACTAGCAATGACACCCAAATCCACAGCTCTTGCACGAATTGGGCATGGTCACTTGCCGCCTTCCCGAGTCGCTCTCAACGTCACTCGACAATTTCAACCATCTCGAGCTTTTTGTTCTCGGGCATGGATGACATTTCTGTGGATATTCGAGTCGGAAAGGCCAAACGGAGCCAACCAGTCTTATGTACGACCAACCATAGGAGATCGAGGCACCCATGCCTTTAATAATGGGGGCTTAAACTTGCGTCTGGATACCTCCAAGTGGAATCGACATACAGGAGGATGAGGTTGATCATAGGTAAACAGGTCTACCGAATACTCAGCTCAATTACTCTACACTTTAGAGAAAAATAACCCATTATCAACTAATCAAATCTACAAGCCTCTCTATTTAGTATCTTTGCCCCAACTGGAAAGCCCACGATCTCAGTACTTTTCCTAAAAATTCATCTCAGACGTTGTGTCTGCCAAGTGGTACATATCCTTATATTGAGACCCCAACCTTTTGCGCTTAATTTCTTCAATCTCAGCTTGAGCTGCTCGTGAACAGGGCAGAGTAAACAGCAGCGCCAGAGTTGGTGGTGTTTTCTATATTATTTCATGATGGACAGGAAGAATTTCCACTTGCGAAATGAATGTCTTTCAAAGGTTGCTTTATGAACTCAAAAGCGGTCCTATACTTGACAGTGCCTCCTGTTCTCGGTCGGCCTACGGCAACGGAAATCAGCATGAGACACGGGGTTTTGAACCGTATCTTCCTCAACATAACAATTCAATACAATCCAGCCCTGTTTGTTTGTTTGTTAGTATGGTACAAAAGAGCCAAAGCTGATATAGAAAGCGTTCGGCTTTGTATCGGGTAAACGCCGTGAAGCTGACATCTTCCAGTCTTAAGGGCCTTAATGGAGACAGAGAGAGGCAGAATAGGACACCCATAAGAGGCTTCTGTGGCGTCCTAAGCCCTTCCCATTGTCCCATGTCTGGAGGACAGTTCCGCTTTTCAAAGGCCAGTGAGAGCTCCAAAACTCCCCTGTTCAACCCATGATCGAAGAACCAAACTAACAAACAGACCAGCATTGAACTGTACATAGTAGTTCTCTCAAAACCCAAAGATATTGCCAAGGTGTAGCAATTGCACCGTCCGCCAGACAATCGTGATTGGACAACCATACTCCCAACGTCGTGCTATGCCATTTCTGTTGCTCTATGTACGAATCGCCCCCTAAATGTTACCATAACCCCCGGGTCTCACTTGCTGACTGCAGCACCGTGCAGTATAATCCTCCAACGAATCCTTCGCTCTCATGCTCATGATTCCGATGCTGGCACTCAAATGCAATTTCGAAATTTACGACTTTGTTCGACTGCTATACTAGCGGCCGCCCTGCCTGCTCATAACCTCGGCCAAGCATCGGCCATCAATCCTATCTTGTCTTGAATGGGTTTTGGTTGCTTGGTTGCTTGGGAAGACACCAACATGAGCCATTATATGCTCCAACGATTTTTAAGGGAGGCAATATACATCAAATTAAAGGCCACAGTGGAAGGAGGTGTCAGGATGATTCGGCAAGTTAACCACCATCATGTTGGTGAGCCGTTAGTGTTGTCCGAGCACCCCGGAAAGAGAATGTGTGCAATGTATCACATGAATACAACCGACGGGATGTCAGGATTATCGGTATGTTGTCTGTATCCGGTCTGACCTTGGATCAGAACGATGGGAGTCTGGTGAGATGGCTACAAGGCAGATCTCCCAAGTTGCTACTCATGGGCTCGTTAGGCACCTGAGTAGAGATGGGTGAATCTTTCATATAAAACCTCGAAAGCGGTGGCTTATGTGGCTTCATTGTCAACTTCCAATGTCATCGTCAGCCATTACGCAGCGAAACCAGAGAAAATCATGCCGAAGCAAGAAGTTTATCGCCTCCATTCCTTCGGGCGGGAGAACGATTCAGAGGAGGAAACCCTCAAGCTCTCTACCCTTGATTATATCTCGGTCAGCACCTACAAACAACTACTTCCTCTTTTTCAGGCTTGATGATGCTCTCAAACCCAGAGCTGTTCAAGTCCTCAAAGAAGGTCTCGAGCGGACATTGAGCCAGGCCAGGCACCTCGTTGGCAGAATCGAAAGAGATCCTGAAGGCGGCCACCATATCTTGAGAAAGAGGGACGACACCGTGGAGCTCCATGCCACGTTCAATGGCTGGACGCCCCTGAGGATGCAGACAAGTACCCGTCTATCGACGACATCGAACGGACGAACTTCAGCATCGTGACTCTTGGCAATCTCGAGCAATGGAGCATCTTGCCCACGACTTACGGAGAGAGGCCCGAGGCGAACATTGAGAGCCATCCCACCGTGGCTGCCTTCAAGATGAACTTCATTCGGGGCAGTATGTTGTTTCACATGCACCATCACCATCTTAACAACGATGTCATGGACTGGTACGGCTACGCGAGGCAGATAGCCGAGAACTGCCATGCCTTCTTCAACGGAACGCCATTTCCATCCTGGGACCCTGCAGCCCTCGACGCCTCACGCCTCTGCAAGCCCCAGCCGCCACCGGAAGCCATGATCACCGTACCTCCGGCACTACAGCGTCATCCAGCCCATACCAAGGGCGTATCACTGCTTTTCCATCTCCCCAAGAGCAAAGCAGCCAAGCTGAAGAACATCTGCTCGCCAGCAGACAGCCTAGTCCCCTTCATCTCCACCTACGACTGCTTCAACGCCTTCACCTACCGCACCCTAACCCGTCTCCCGCCCCCATCTTCAACTACCCCTCCGACACCAAGCTCTTCTAGGGCGAAGCCATCGACATGCGTCGCCGCCTGCAGTACCCAAAGCCCGCTCCCCGCCTCCGCGGCAACGTCATGTTCTGTGCCCTCTCCACCAACTCCGCCGTCAAGCAGCCGACCCTCACACAAGCGGCGTCCGAATGGTCTCTCTCCAGGCTGGCGACCTACATCCGGCAGATGACGGACAGCGTGGCGCCCGAGGCGCTAGATGCGGCGCTCGACATGGTGAATATCGTGAGCAACAAAGCAGATTTGGACCTGAGCGTGGACGGGACGCTGCCCATGTCCGTTCTGACGACTGATCATCGGCATGCCTACTTTGGTGATGTGAGCTTTGGGTTTGGCACGCCGTTGGCGTACCGCCATCTGGTGGATCGAATCACGAATGGGTTTATCCGCCGAGGGATTTGAGCCTGGAGTTGGATGAGGGGGCGGCGTTCATTGTTTACTATGAGAAGAGGTTGGCGAAGGCGCTGATTGAGGATCCGGAGTGGTGCGAGTTGAGGTATGGAGTATAGGGGGGTGGAAGCTGAGGATTCTGTGCTGAGGGAGGGTGATGAGTAAGATGCGACTGTGAAGGTTGTTGAGAAGATTATGGTCACGAAGGGTACGAAGGGGTGGATGGAGAGTGTGGCGGTGGAGGAAGTATTGCCTACGCCATCGCGTAATTTGTCTTCTTATAGAGCACCGGAGAGATTTGATTTTTTCCCCCCCATTGAATGACTTTCACGATCGAAATGACGAATCATGACAGCTTTATTTCTGTCAATTCACCAGTTGTCTACAGCCTCAACCCTTTTCTTGAACACTGGCACCCGGTCAAGCAAGGTAAACCGATGCAGAGTAATATTTTCTACCAAAGAAAATGTCTCATACTGCCCACTTCACCCCTTATATCAGATTTTGCGGTCGTTTAGCCAACTTGCGGATCAAGACACCTTATCTAACCCTCGCTCCACAGAACCGAGAGGGATCCCGCCATCCAGCGGCACACAATACGAAGAGACCGTTATCAGCGCCGCCACACACGTGCGTCTTACCGTCCCATTCCTTCTGTCGGGGACTTTTGTTCCAGGCGGGTTTTAAGGCGCCATAAAGAAGCAAAGAACTTTAGTACCGGCGACCCTACAACAAGCACAGATAATGGTATGGAGGTTCTTAAACTCCG